>PVIH01003283.1:135742-164517 GCA_004025045.1 Sigmodon hispidus | reverse complement strand
TTTTCTTTAACTGATGTATCTATTACCACTATTGAGTCTTCCACCCTAGAGATTCTCTCTTCCATCTCTTAGATTCTGCTGGTTATGCTTGAAGCTGTGGTTTCAGGTGTTTTTTTTTTTTTTTTTTTCAGATTTTCTATTTCCAGCTTTGTCTAAGTTTGTGCCTTTTTTATTGCTTCTTTTTCAATTTTAATTCCTGGTAAATTTCTTTCACCTATTTGTTTTCCTTTTCTTGTTCTTCTTTATTTTCTTTCAAGGTTTTGTTCATCTCTTCTAATTTTCTGTTTGTATTTTCTTCTATTTCTTTAAAGGAGTTTATATATATATATATATATATATATATATATATATATATATCTTCTTTTAAGGCTTCTATTAGTTCCATAAAGCTGTTTTTAAGGTCATTTCCTTCTATTCCCACCTCATTGTTATGTTCAGGTCTTGAAGCTATAGAACCACTTGCTTCTTCTGGTGGTGTCTTATTGACCTTTGTATTGTTGTATGTATCCTTACACTGGTGGTATCTGTCCATTGTTTCCTCAAATCACTCTTGGTTAGTTCTTGGTCGGCTCTTAATGGGTTGTTGGTCTGAGGGTTCTTAATCAGCTATGTGTTCAGAAGGTCGGCCGCTCTCGTGAGGTTGCAGTGCTATGATGCCAGGCATCACCTCTTGACCTCTCACCTCTCAGCTATGTTTCCAGGGAATCAGCAGATCCCCTACTGCTTTTATGCCAGCTGTGTTCTGGGTAGACTGTGGAACAAATGTTTATTAGAGCCTCCTATCCTCTCCCATCATTATTGTCAAGTTATGCAGAAATGTTTATGAGTCATGCCTACCCAAGCTGTGAAAGTGCCTTATCACCACAATATTCTATACATACTCCTTGCTCTGTGTTGAAGAATTTTACATATTTATTTCACTACCACAAGAATATGTGGGACATGATTATTCAACATGCCATGTTCTAGAATTTAGGCAGTTCCTCAATGCCAGCATATGTAGCCTCAAAGTACCTTCTCTTGGCTTCACAAAACAGGTCTCTACATCTATATGAATAACACATGAATGCAAAACCCACAAAGTCCTGTTGATACTAACTCCTGGAAAGTAAAGATGTTAGCATTTATTTCTCAGTCAGTGTGTAGCCATGTTACCCATTATTAATATCTTCATGTACCTTTGCAACCACAGTCATATTCTTTATGTTATAGTGATTTACCAGCCCTGAACATCAGGTATAACAGCTTAAAAGCCTAGCAGATGATGGAACATAATTTATTCTTTTCCCCATGTGTTATTTACAAGAAATACAATTTGATATTAAAATCAAAGCTCAAGAGTAGGAGCTTGGACATGCTAGTTCCATAGCAGGCATTAATAGAGTGTTTATGTGACTACATCTAAGCTACCTAAATAGTCAGTGCCATCATGTCTAACTATAAAATTAGGATATTCAATGTCAAAAGCTATTTTAGGTTGTTTCTATCTCACCCAAGTTGACTTCTAAACACTGATGTCTTTGTTTTTCTTCATAGAAGATTAGTCTTTAACTTGTTATCTCCTACACATACTAAGGGAGAAGTTGAATAAGATCACAGCAACTCCAGAGAACAGCCTTGACTTGTCATAAAACTGTATTTGCCTTGAGATGTCTCTGATGACAAATAGGAGGGAAAATAAAGGACAGTGCTTCACCTTTCTTCACAGATCTAGAAAGACTGACAACATTTATAAGAGGTTCAGAATTCTTTCTTCTGGAAGAAATCTAATAAAATCCTAAAGCCAGTTTTTTCTTTTTCTTTTAACAAGGTTTCATTAAACAGGGTCAGCACCTCACATGAATACACATGCATAAAGTAGGAACCAACTAAAAGTTTACACAAATACCTAGTAATCACCATGTTTCCTTATATGCTTGCTTAACTCAAAACCACAACATTTGGTTTTGTTTGACTTTATGATTATTGCAAATCTGTCACACTGAATATGCTTGCAACAATATCCTTCACCTTCTGTGGCAATGTAAAAAGTTTTACATTTTTACATTGTGTCTTTTTCCTTGGTCTAGGTATATTTCTAAAACCTTTTATGTTAAAAGTTGTAGAATTTGGGGGCTTTGAAGTTGCTCGAAGGTTAAGAGCACTGGCTGCTCTACCATTGGTCCTGAGTTCAATTCCCAGCAACCATATGGTGGCTCACAGCCATTTATAACAACATCTTGTATCTGCTTCTGACATGTAGGCATATGGCAGGTAAAATACTGTATAAGAAATAAATAAAAAATCTTTTTAAAAAGTTGTAGAATTTTACAACACACTAATGCCATTATTTTAAATTACCAAAATACATGCTGAAAAACATGTAAAAGTTATCCAAGTAGATGACAGATTATAGATAGATAGATAGATAGATAGATAGATAGATAGATAGATGATAAATGGATGATTGGTAATATATAGATAGGTACAGAAATATAGATTATTTTCTCATACAATATATCCCTACCACAATTTCCCTCCTGTCCACACCTCAGAGCTTCCCTCATCTGTCTTCTGCCCACCTCGATTTACTACCCATCAATCACCCTACAGAAAAGAGCAGGCCTCCAAGAGACAACAATCAAACATTACAAAACAAAATGCAGTAAGACAAGGCAAAAGTCTTCACACTGAGCCTGGACAAGGCAACCAAACAGGAGGAGTCCCAAGAACAGGCAAAAGAGTTAGATGCACAACCACTCTCAGTTAGGGATCTCACAAAATCAATAAGCAAAGAGTCATAATATATATGCAGAGGACCTGGTCCAGAGCCCTGCAGGCCCTGTGCTTGCTGCTTCAGTCTCTGTGAGCGTATATGTACCATGCTTTGTTAATTCAATGAGCCATTTCTCCAGGTGTCCTCTATCCCCTCTGACTCCTCCATTCCTTCCTCCCCCTCTAAGGCAGAATTCCATTGATGGTAGGAATTGATGAAGACCTCCAATTTAGACTTTTTCCTCATAGTCTGGCTATGGGTCTCTGGGTCTCTGCATCTGTTTCTATATTCTGCCAGATAAAGCCTCTCTGATATTGATTAGACACTCCACAAGTCTATGACTACAGCAGAATATCCTTAGGATTTATTTATTTATTTTTTATTTATTTATTTATTTATTTATTTTGTAGAACCAGTCATGTTTGGTTTCACCCTAGGTATCTGGACTATCCAGTCTATAGCTCATGGCCAGCCAAGCAGTGTCAGTAATGGACTCCTTGTGGAGTGAGCCTCGAATTAAAATCAGACATTGGCTGATCACTCCCACAAGTTCTGTACCACCGTTATCCCATCACATCTTATAGTCAGGACAGATTATAGGTCGAAGGTTTTGTGACTGGTTTTGTGTCCAGGTTTCTTTTTTGGGGAACCTTCAGAGTACCTTCCTGAACACAGAGACTAGACTGCTGGAATGAGGACTCTATGCAGGCACCAGCTCCTCTCTGTGTTGTTTAGTAAGCTCCATGAATGTTATCCTCTATGGTAGCAATGGGACCCCTGCTCTCAGTTTGCACAGAAAGACCATCTATCCTAGCATCAGTCAAGGTTGTTTGGGAATCTCCACAGGACATCATTGGTCAACAACTCAACCAAATGCAACCCAGTCTTACAACTAGGAGCCTTGCCTGGCTATAGAAGGTAGCCAGAACACACTCCTTATCACTCTTTACTAGGAGTCCTCACTGGGATAACCCTCATAGAATCCAGGAAATTCCCACTGCAATAATTTTCTACTCTCTACTCACTCTCCTAATGCATCTCAAGTCAGCTGTCTGTCTCTTCTTTCTATCCCTCCCTTCAGCCCGCTGCCACTTGATTCCTCCCACTTACATCCTCACATGCCCCCAGGCAACTATAAAATCTATTCTATTTCCTCTTCCCAGAGTGCTCCATGTGCCTCTCCCCTAGAGCCCTCCTCTTTATATAATTTTTCTGGGACAAAGGATCGTAACTTGGTTATCATTCACTTAAAGGGTAAGATCACTTACACGTGAGTACATACCATATTTGTGTTTCTGGGTTTGAGTTCTCATGCTCAGAATGATTTCTTCTATTTACATCCATTTTTCTGCACATTTCATGTCATTTTTTTAAACAATTGAGTAATACTCTCTTGTGAAATATGACATATTTTCTTTTTTTTCTTAACAGAAAATAGTTTTATATTTTTCTTTCTTTTTTTTTTTTGCTCTCTTTCTCTATATAGAATAAAGTCTTTCTTATCCATATATTCCCTTGTTCCAACTCCCTGCCCCCTCTCGACCCTTCCCCTTCTGGTCAGCCTTCAGCCTCCCTCTTCCCCATTCCCCTTCTCCTCCCCAGAAAGGGCAAGATGTCCCAAGGTGAATCAGCTCAACATCCACTACAGGCAAGTCTAATTTCATAATATCAAGACTGAATTAGGTGTTTCTCAGGAGGGTATGGGCTCCAAGGTGCCAGTCCATGCACAGAAACACAGCCTAATCCTCCCCTTGAGGCTCCACATACTGCCCATGTCAGTGGACAGTTGCCTAGTTCCTTTTCCTGAGAGTTCCCAGGTGGCTGTTCTTGATTCAGTGAGCTCCCATATTTTCTTTATCCATTCTTTAATTGAGGAACATCTACAATGTTTCTCGTTTTCAACTATTATGAATAAAGCTGCTATAAACATGGTTGAGCAAGTGTCCTTGTGGTAAGATTGAGTATCCTTTGGGTATAGCTAGGTTTTGAGGTAGATAGATTATCAATTTTCTGAGAAGCAGTCATATGGATTTCCATAGTGGCTGTGCAAGTTTGCACTCCCACCAGCATGGGGGAGTGTGCCCTTTGGTCAACAGTATAAGCTGTCAATTGTGGTTTTGATCTTAGCAATTCTGACAGGTATAAGTTAGACACTCAGATTCCTTTTGATTTGCATTTCCCTGATGGCTAAGGATGTTGAAAATTTTTAAAGTATTTTTAGGCTGCTTTAGATTTCTCTGTAGAGAATCTGTGTTTAGATTTGTACCCCATTTAAAAATATTTTTGTGTCTAGTTTCTTGAGTTCTTCGTAAAACTGCAAAGTACTAGCCTAAAAACAAGATATACTGCCTAATAAAATCAAATAAAAGACATAATCAGAAATCCACACACTTATCATGACCTGATTTTTGATGAAGAAGCCAGAAATATACAATGAAAGACATCCTCAACAAATGAGTATCTGCATGTAGAAGAATTCAAGTAAATCCATACTTCTCACCCTGCACAAAACTCAACTAGAAGTAGATCAAAGACCTCAACCTAAAACATTTCTACTGAACCTGGTAGAAGAGAAAGTAGGAAGTAGCTTTCAATGCATTGGTATGGGAGACCACTTCCTGAACAGAACACTGTTAGTTCAGGCACTCAAATCAACAATCAATAAATGGAAATTCATAAAACCAAAAGGCTTCTTTAAGGCTAAAGGACAACATCAATTGGACAAATAAACAGCCTACAGAATGGGGAAAGACTTTTACCAAGTCCACTCCAGATAGAAGAATAATATCAAAGTAGATTCTTTTTCTTAAGTGCTTGTGTGTAGCATATTCCACGTAGGCTACTAAAAGAGAGGCAACTTCGCATTTCTTCAGTGGTATGCCAACAAGCTTTGCTGTGCAGTCACATAAACAATAAGAACCAAATATATGTTGCCATACTGCCTTAACCATCAGAGTCCTCTTAAACACATCATTCTTAGTCCTAATGTCAGAGCACCTTGTGGACAGATATCACTAAACTTCAGCTATGATATCTCCAGCTTATCTGATTTGATTTTAATTCTTGTAAGAAAAGTATTATTGCCAGCAAATAGAAAGCGGATTATTTTTGCATACTTTCATACTAATTTCTTGTGTCTCTGTGCTAAACACCATTCTTACTGAGACAAATATTAAATAATGATAGATTGGTTAGAGTCATTGCCATCCTCAGGAAGATCAGAATGTATTTGAAAAATACATGTGTGTATGTGCCTTTAATATTACAGATAATATATAGATAACCATAAATTTTAGTAGTAAAATAACAAATGTGCCTATATTAATCTGTCCATGGATCCTAACTTGAGAAAACTTTCAATGTAAGTAGCTACAAGTATTTTGAATGGACAATACCTCTCTGTTTTATTCATTGGATCTAATGAAACAGAGTATTCAAATGCCATGACTTTCCTTTACAGAATCTTTTCCCTTATCTTGTCTTCCTTTTCTTTCTGACTCTCTTTGTATCCTTCACTGTCCCCCAATGAATGTAGATACCTGTGTATATTTTAGGGCCTTTGTTAAATCAAGCCATAAAGGTAGCAACCATTCTTTTATAAATGTTCAAGCCTTGTATGCTTAACATTTCTTTTCTTGGGGTTGAAGTTTCTTTTATTTACTTAATACTTTGATATCACATTAAAAAGGCAATTTCATAGTAAAAAAAAAATTCTGAGGCACATCTGCCTTGAGACTTGTGTGTGAAATAGAAATTGTGAATGGTAGCATGAAAGGCCAGTTACCTGGGACAAGAAAGGAAGAACAGGGAAACAGTTTGACGAGGAGAAGACAGAAGGTATCGACTGAATGCATATGGCTAAAAATAATTCTTCACAACAGTAATGAAACACATAACAATAATGTTTAATTTTTTAAACCCATTTATACATAATTCTTTTTATAAGGTTTGCCTTTAATTTTCGTAAAAGATAATTGTTATTAACAGCAAGCAACTGCATGGAATATTTTATTTAATTTTTTAATACCTAGCTTTAAAACCTTGTAAATTAAATAAAAATAATACAGAAGGTGTGTGTGTGTGTGTGTGTGTTGTGTATTACTGATGATGAATCTAGGATTCACTCATACTATTTAAACATTCCATTAAGCTACAATGTCAATTCTTTTCAAAATCAAAATAATTTCAATTTTTTGTCCAAATCACACTTTACGTTTAAAATAAAAAATGTTCTAGATCTTCTCCTTGAAATAATCATTGTTAGTGTAGAGAAATAAGCCAATTGTCAGTGTTTCATAAGAACTGCTGTGTGTTTATATTAAGAACAAGACTATTATATCATAGATCAGCAAAACAAGGCATAATTTTGTAGAAAGAATCTATTGTTATTAGAGTCATTTAAATTGATATCCAAACACATGGGGTTGAATGGTAGAGAAATAAGTAAATAAATTAAAAACAAAACTTCAAACTCAAAATGTGTCTATGTAAAGCAGAACAGAAAAGTGAATTCTTTAGCTATTAACCTCAGCTCTCCTAAAATTTAGCTATCATTAGTCTCTGCAATACCATGTCTCTACCAACCCTGCTCTTATTTTTTAAAAAAGAGGTGTCATAAAAGTAGAAGTTCTGAAAGTATTCTCAATTTACATTCAAAGTGCAGAAACTAATTTTTTATGAAACAATTTTAGCTATGAACTAGTACTGTTGCCATCTCATTTTGACTTAAAAATACCGACAAGTATCTTATGCTTCTATAGAGGAATTGAAGAACCATTTGTGCAGTCACCTACATAAGTGCTTTACACTGAAATATACCCAAAGGAAGGAGAATTTCAGAAATTATAAAGTCATATATTTTTCTTTTCCATCATTTCTGCCTTCAGCAATAGCTTAGGGAGAAAGCATTTAACTCAGATTTAAAATATCAAATGTGCTATTAGGTGACTTTAAGTGTAATGAAATCTCAAGGCTGAATTATTTCATTGCCTTCTTTATCACTCTGAAAAATACTACCTCAATAACTGGCATCAATACTCAATGTGAGAAGACACAAATAATTGGTGATCGGTCATGACAATTAGATAGCCTTATCCTTTTCAAACTCTGAAACATAGCTATCTTATTGAAAAAAAAAAGTCAATTGTAAAATACAACTATCCTAAGTTCAACTTGCCGGTTTATAGTATAAGGTAACCCTGAATTACAAATTTTTATTCTATTATGCCAATAAGCAAGCACATGAGAATTTTACTGGTTTGGTAACTTAGTGACATTCATTTAGGAATGTTTCATGTCACTGAAAAGCAGTACATTTAACTGCTAGTGAAACAACCTAATAAAATACTCAGAGATAAGACTTTATAAACCTTGGACAGCAGTAAAGAATAACAAAGTTTAATCTTAATGAAATTCCAGGACAGACATCATATTTCTAGATGAAATATTTCCATGCTGAAGCTATTTCATATTGAAGAATTGAAATTAAGATTAGTGCATCTTAGGACAGAAGCTTACCATAGGGCAGCATTTTACAAATTTCATTCTTCAGACCGTTCTCCATGATAATAGAAAATATTTGCACATTATTTGGTCAGTGATAAACAGAGTGGAAGACATCTGGCCATTTGAATCTGTGTAAATTGCCCAACAACTCTTGTCTAAAGAGAAAGCTCATCAAATCCAATGCTTATTTTATTTTAGAGCTAAACAATTGTTTGAAACTGTAATCATAAAATCCACATTTGTAGTGTCAAATAAACAAAAGCAAATCAGTGGAGAAAACTTGTTTTGTGTAGTAATTGGCATGAGGATTAGCATTTCAGTGGAACAGATTTCCCAAACCTCCTCATCATGATAACAGTTTCAACAGTGAGGTGACACACTAAAGAGCATAAATTATCTAAAGCTAGAGATAAGCAGAGGCCATTCGGGGACTCTGAGAGCAATATAAATAGATACAAACCTTAGGAGAGATAGCCCCTTCAAACCTCCCAGGCATTAGCAGTGTGAGCATCAACTCCTTTGCTCTGCTTAGCTGTGATTTATCATCAGACTGTAAGGAAGAATGTCTGATAATTTAGTGGCTTAATAGCTATACCTTTATCTGGAGGTTATAATTAAGCTTGCTTACTCAGACTGAGAACAAGCACCTAGCTGTGCTTTAACCCTAGCTATCACATTTGGTAACAGGCTTATAGCTTATTGGGAACATAGCTAAACATGATGTTATTAATGTCATTCATTCAACTACATGACAGTTACTTATCCATGACCAAGGGCCACAAATTACAGGAAGACCAATATGCTCAGATGCTTTAAGACAATATGGAGTTTAAAATGCTAACTAGCTATGTTCTTAGGCGCTTATGCTCCAAATCAATTTGAATATAAACCAAAAAATAAAGAAGTACTGTTACACCACATTAAAATAAATTTTTAAATACACCTATTAAAAGGAAAATGAATATTTTATTCACTTCATACTTGAAACATTTTAGTAAATGTCACTGTATCTTCAGAAGTAATAAAGCTTACACCCATTGATTAAAATGTATTTGATAAACTTCATTAATCTTAAAATTTTGATGGATGTAATCTTGTATCCTGCTACATTTCTGAAGGTGTTTATCAGCTATAGAAGTTCCCTGGCAGAATTTTGTGGGTCACTTATATATACAATCATATCATCTGCAAGTAGAGATAGTTTCACTTCATTTCCATTTTGTATCCCCTTAATCTCCTTTTGTTCTCTTGTTGCTTTAGCTAAAACTTCTACAACTATATTGAATAGATAAGGGGAGAGGGGAAAGCTTTGTCTTGTTCCTGATTTTAGTGTAATTGCTTTGAGTTTTTCTCCATTTAGTTTGATGTTGGCTGTTGGCTTGTTGCCAATTGCTTTTTTTATACTTATGCTTCTTTTGTATTTTTCTGTATTCCTGGTCTCTCCACCTCACAAAGGAAATAGCTGTCCAAGCCTACCATGAATCCTTTCCTAAAAGTTGTAAATACCACCAATAAAAACAACAACAAAAAAGCAGTTTGAGTTTAAAAAAAATCTAAAAGAAAGGAAAACCCAGTGATCTCCAGACTCACAAGTGGCAGTGCAGCAGCAAAAGCAACATAAAAACCTAAAACAACACATTCTGCCCCCCCCCACAAGATTACTAATCTCATAGTAATGGTTTCTAATGAGGATGCTATAATATGAAGAACTTTCCAACAAGGAATTACAAGAACAATGACCAAACAGCCTAAGACGGTGTGCATGTACTACAAAAGAACAAAACCATGAAAGTCAATTCAAAAGATCGGAACTGAGTTCCATGAAGAAAAAGAACTGCTTGTAAAGAACCCAAACTGAATCCATACTGCAAGTGAAATACTCTACATTGAAATCAAATAAAAAGCTCAGTGAAAAGCCTCACAAATAAGATGGCTCACATGTGAAACAGACTATGAGGTCTTGAAGATGAGTTACAAAAATTGGATTATACAGTAAGCAATTTTCAAAATTGTAAATAATACATAGTAGAGCTCTGAGTTACCACAAAAGACTAAATTATTGGCTGAAGGAAATGAATGCCACATAAACGGCTTAAAATATTTTCAATAAAATTATAGAAAAAAATTTCAAAATCTACAGAAAAAGATGCCCAGCCAGGTTCAGGCAACCTAAAGAACATCAAATAGACAAGATGAGAAAAGAAACACCCATAACAAATTACAATTAAAAGAACAAAAACAAAGACACAATAAAGGGTGTTGAAAGCTGAAGAGAGATCAAGACCCCTATAAAGACAGGTCAATCAGAACATTTAATGGCATGAAATTTTAGGAAGTTGGATTCCAAGATGCCAACCCAGAATATTATTTCCAGGATCCATTGACATTGAGAAAGAAACAAAACCTTTCACACATACATACATACACACACACACACACACACACACACACACACACACACAAATAGACTAAGATATTTATAAATACTAACCCAATTTTACAGAAGATGTTGAAAGAAATTTTTCCAGTCTAAAGAGAAAAATAAACCCAGCAAGGATGTTACTGAAATACTAAGATAATTAATTAAATTTCAGGATAATTAATTTAAACTGGGGTAAGACAACACCACAAAATTAACAACATGACAGGAATCAACATACATATTTCAATTATATCTGAATATTACTGTTCTCAATTCCTCAATTAAAAGACACAGAATAGCAAATTGTGTTAGAAAATAGTATCCAGTTTTTATTCTCTTTAAGGAACACACTTCTCTACTAAAGACAAGCATTACTCAGAGTAAAGGAAAATAAAAAGATATTCCAAACAAATAGAACTGAAAAGCAACAGTGTGTAACTATTCTAATCTGACAAAATAGACTTCAAATAAAAAAATCATCAGAAGAGATAAAGGTGCATTATTAAGGGTTCTCTAAAGAAACAGAATCCATATTACTCTTAGATTTATTAACTGGGTTCCAGAATAGGTTCTTGGCATAAAAAAAGGGGGGCGGGTTATCCTACACTGAAAAGGTCAGGAATCTGGTAGCTCATTTCAGAAAAAAGGATGACTTAATAGTATCAATTTGGCTCAGAAGATCTGAAAATTCCTGGAGAGCCAAGAAATCAGTCATTTATAATATTAGCAAAGAAATGTTCCAGTCACAGCACAGATGAACTTTCCAATGAAAGTGAAAGGAAGCATGAAAAAAAAGTTTCCTTTTTCCATGTTATTTCATCTAGACCGCTATGAGAAGGTGCTGCCCTCATTTAGGTAGGGGCTTTCTGCTTCAAATGATCTAATCAAGAAATCTCCCATTGAAGTGCCAGTAGATTTTGTTTCATTTGATTTCAGCTGCAGTTAATTTGACAATTAGTACTGGCCATGACAGATGTTAACTTTGTTCTCCTTGAGAGTACATAATTTCACCTAATAGACGCTAGTAGATGTAAAGCCACAGAGTAACCCTAACACAATGATAGTGGACAACTAAAATGCCCACTCTCATAAAATAAAAAGATCATCCAGATCCCGTGCCCCTCCCCCCAAAAAGAGAGACTCCATTTAAATGTCATCAAAAATCAAACTAAGAGGAGCTGATGAGAAGATACAAGGTCAGAAAGGTATAACAATAACAATAAATACAATATAAAAATTATTAAAAGGAAGACTTTATTATTTGAAAAAATAAACAAAAATGACATCCTTAGACAAATTAGCTAAGAAAAAAAAAGGATCTAAGCTAGAAAAAAAATAGAGTTGAAAGTTAAGTCATTCTTAAAGGTATCAATGGAAATACCTAAAATTGGGAAACTTAAGAAAATGAATTTCTAAATGCATATTTTACACCAAAATTAAATCAAGATGAAATAAGTAGTCTGAACAAATCTATAACTAGCATTAAGATTCAAATAGCAATTTTAAGGAATCTCCCTACTAGAAGAAAGCCTAATAAAATGGATTCATTGAAGATTTCTAACAGAACTTCAAAAATGAGTCAATCCCAATACAATTTATAGTATACAACAAGATATAGTATAAAGGAAGGTTTGTAGTCTCACATTTAAAAGCAAGTATTCCCTTAGTAGCATAACCAGATAAAATATTGCATAAAAATACAGACCAATTTCTCTATTGAATATAGATACAATTTTTTAGAAAATTCTTGCAAATTAAACTCAACATAACATCAAAATTCACCATAACTAAGTTGGCTTTAGCACAATGATGTAAGAATAATACATCACCTAAATACACTTGGAACTCAGACTCTTGGTAAAGAACAAGGCTCTCCATAATTCTTCCTCACTGCTTCTTTTAGCTGTTTCTACTAGCCCATTTCCATTTTTTTTTGTAATTTCCCACTGACATATAGATAGCTCTCTATGAAGAACCACAGTGCAGAAACACTAAGCTAATATGTAGATTAGTATAGCAGCAAACAAACACCCACCCAACAAAGCCAAGAACACACATGTACATTATGAATCACTTCAAATGTCACATTTACAGATTGTGAATCCCAGCATAAAAACACAAACATGACCAACCAAGACAATACCCCTCTTACAGAAGCCATCATCCTACTGTCAAACAAAGGTTTTGAAGAAAGGTTCATCAAGTACTGAGAAAAGCAATTTGGCTGAAGCACAAGGTAAGGACTTCAAAATAGCAAATATGACTGTGTTCAAGGACTTTAAAGAGGATATAAATAAGTACTCCAATGAAGATTATTAAAAACACAAGCAATTGAATAAAATAATGAAAACAAATCGAAACATTTTGTGTCTCATTCAACTTGTCAGTAGTCTTTTTAAGGAAAGCTTCAGCCTGTAAAGATTTACTATACTCAAAAGTACATGGGAATAAAAATTCTCAGAGCAGTTTATCAGAAGGAAGAGAACAAATCAAAACAATAAATTTATAGAAATTAACAAATGTATAAAGGTATAAAGTACCTTAATATAGGACCAGAAACCAATAGAAGAGGGTGTAAAGAATAGACTTAAATTCATTAATTGGCACATGGTCAATGTTTGAACAGGTCACCAAAGGCATAGAAATTAAGACCAACAACTAATAGGTAAGGTCTATTGAAGCTAAAATGCTTCTATACACTAAAGGATATCATCATTCAAGGAATACAACAGTCTACAAAATGGGAAAAATTACCTACTTTGGTACATGTAATCAGATAGTAAAATGATAGTGTCTAAAATATACAAAAAAGAACATAAAAAATAAATAACCCAATTAAAAATGGGGCATAGAAGTAAACAGAATTCTCAAAATATAACACACAATTGGCTGAGAAATGCCTTTAAAATGTACAACATTCTTTATCACTGAGGAAATAAAAATTAAAACAACTTTAATATTTTATCTTACACTAGTCAGAAGGGTCAAGACTGATAAAAGAAATGATAGATCATGCGGGCAAAGTTGCAAGAAAGGAGAACACTTATTCATTGATGGTGGAGTGAAGTCCAGTATAGCCACTTTGGAAATCAATGTAGAGATTCCTCAAAAAAGCTTCTAATTGATTTATCAAATGATCTAGCTACCACTCTTGGGATCTACCCAAAGGACTCTACATCTAACTATAAAAATACTTATGTATCTATGTTCATTGCTGTTTTAATCACATCCACCAGAAATGAGAAACAACCTACATGCCCATCAACTAATGAATGGATAATGAAAATGTAGCATATTTACACAATAGAGTATTATTCATCTGTTAAGAAAAATAAAATTTTCTGGTAAGTAATGAAGCTAGAAGTATTCATTTTGATTGTGGTAACTCTTACTCATAAATACAAATGTAACAAGCTATCTTTTTATGGCAATGTTATCTTTAACCTTTAGATGTATATGCTTCATTCAGAAAATCCACAGAAGTTACTTAGAATAATAAGGCACCAAAGAAAAAGAGAAGATTTTCCAAAGAAGGAAAACATAATCTTCATTATAAACTCCTAAAGGGAGAAATAGAATAGACAGATTAAATGGGGAGACAGATTGGAAGGTAGAGTAGAACAGAGATTATTAGAGTAGCAATAACTAATAAAAATCTTTTTAAAAAAACATGTGGACAGTTACTACTAGAGAAGCTTTCTAAAATATACATACACATATCCATATCTGTGAAAGGAATGCAATAGTGTTTTCATCTAGCTGGGGAGACAATGCATAAAGCATATGCTACTAATAAGACACTCTGTTACCAGGAGTGGATTGCATCTTTTTGTGTCATTATCAAAAGGTCTCAATATTAACCCCAACCATTACAGGCTCATTCCAATGCTCTTTGTTATACTCCACAACCTGATAGTAACATTCTAACAATGATGACATCATGTACTTACATAACCAAATATGGAGAAACCAAGTTGGTGTTCAACTAGAAGCTTCACACTACTGACTATTATTTATAGAGCTAGAAGGCACTATGCATGCAACCACAGGAGAAATGTACAATCTTACCAAGATACAAGCCTTACAAGCTACAATAGGGATCTGCAGACAAGATATACTCACTGGTATAGTAGTGGATCAAACATCATGGTTATAACCGACATTTTTAAAGAAATGAATTTAAAGCCCACTACATAAAATAGAATCCATTCATTGCACTGTGAGTAAGGCAAAGAAGTTGAAACTAGACAGAGGATAGGACACAGAATAATACCTACTATTCTGCTAAGTGGATACAGCAATGAAACAACTCATAAGGACCTACTGTTATGCCTATAGATTAGTGCTTCAGTTCGCCCTAATCAAAGAAATTTCTTGCAGTACCTTGTAATTAACACAGGAACTTACAACTTGACAATGTGCAATGAATCATAAACGTTGGAGTGCTCAGTCTTAAATTTTTATTGCACACCTACCATCAAAATTCAGAAATCTATGCAGTACAGGAGGCAGAAAGATTTTAAGCGCTAGAGGAGGTGGACAGCTCCAAAAAAACAACATTTTCTTTTTTTTTTCTTCTTTATTTATTTTGTGTTTATCAAAAAAAAAAAACAGTAAAATGAATTTAAAATGCTGAAAAGTTACAAATAACTATAAAGAAGATAAAAATCATAAGCATGACTTATCAAGGGTGATAATGCAAATAAGATTGCTATACATATATTTACTTCGTGTTCAGGTTTCCCTCTGAATTTTTTCCATCCCTTTATATCCTTATTCAAGGTTCCTTCCCCCTCCCACCACATCAGGTCATTTTTCTTCTCTGCAACTCCCCATCCGCTCCCTGGGCAGGGAGCAGACAGTCCTATGGTCCCACTGACCCAATAATGCTTAGATCAGTCTCCACTCCTGGCCAAATCCAGTTTTGTCCCCCCTCCCTCAAGAGTGAGTCAGGTGTTCCTATAGTTGGAATGGGGTGTGAAGGGTCAGTCCAGGGTGTTTCTGCCTAAGCTGTTCAGTGGTTGTGGTTTGCTGCTTGGGCATGCTTGGCTTTTTTCTTCTTTGTTTCAAACATCATTTTCAAAACAACAGGACAAATGCACATATGAACTCACGGAAACTGACATCGGCAATAGACAAGTGCAAGTTTAAGTCAGATAGAATTCTAACACAGAGAAGGGGATTTGTGAACAAAGTCCCATCCCTAATCAAGAAGTTATCTATTATTTGCAACTGCTGGTTGTTGGGAAAGGAAAATGTGGTTTTCTAGATGTAGTAATACTGGGTATACCAACCATACTTCAGTGAAGTCCCCATGCTCAGGAGTATATGGCCAATATCTTCAAACTGGTTTCTAGATTTTTATTATAACTTCTTTTTTTTTCATTTGGGGTTGGGTTTTATTTATTTTTATTAAAGACAATTTTTTAACACTAGATCCTGATTTTAGTCTCCCCTCCTTCTCCTGTTCCCAGTTCCTTCTGATCTTTCAGTCCCTCTAAATTTACATATTTTCTGTCTCTCATTAGAACAAATTTATAAGAGATAACAACTAAATGTGACAAAATAAAATATAATAAGCCCCTTACCGTTACATCCTACTACACAGACAGTTGCACATTTATATTCATTGCTGCTCCATTTATAATAGCTTAATCAACCTTGATAGCTATAAATTCATGAATGAATAAAAAAGTACAACACACACGATAGATAGATAGATAGATAGATAGATAGATAGATAGATAGATAGATATTAAAGAAAGCTGAATTCAGCCTAAAGAAATTGGCTCAATAGTTAAAAGCTGATTCCTGCTCTTGGAAAGGAACAAATTTGCTTCCCAGTACCTATGATTTATGGCTCAAAATCACCTATAATTTTACATTATGCATGTTCATGAGTACACACACATACACACACAATTTAAAGATAACAAGTAAAAATTTCAAGTAAGTTTCTCAAAATTTTCTTTTGTTTGACAACTTTACACAAGCAAGAAATACTTGTTTGGGAAGAAAGACTCCTATTTGAAAAAAAATACCTCCATGAAATCAGCCTATAGGCAATTCTGTCTCCATTTTCTTGATCATTGATATATGTGGGATGGCCTAGCCAACAGGAAATAGTGCTGTCTCTGGAAAGGTGATCCTGAGTTTTTTTTAAGAAAGTAGGCTGAGCAAGCCACGAGGAACAAGCCAGTAAGTAGTCATTTCCCAAGTTATCTGCTTCAGTTACTACCTCTAGATATCTGCCTTGAGTTCTAGCCCGGACTTTTCTTAGTGATGGTGATGGAGTGTGATCTGGGAGTTGTAAGAAAGAATAAGCTCATTCTTCCTAACTTGTTTTGGTAATGATGTTTTATCACAGCAATAGAAACAGTAACTAAGACACCGAGTGATGTTGTAAAAAGTTCTGGCCCACACTTTCTGGGCCTGGACCAGAGGTTCAGACCCATTCTCAGCCCTTCTTAACCTCAAATAATCACACACAGGCTTATATTATTTTAATGCTGATTGACCTAGGGCCCAGACATATAATTTGCTGACTCCTTCGTCTGAACTCAACCCATCTTGTTCACCCGTGCAACTTGATACCTTTTCTTATAGCAGCCTTTCAGCTTCTTTCCTCTGTATCTGCTGCTGTCTCCCCCTCGTCATCCTCGTCTTTGTGGTGGTGCCTGTGGCAGCTCTCTCTGGCGCCTTGGCCTGGCATCTGGCATCTGTTCTTCCTGTACTGAGTTTGCTTAGCCTAGTAGCCCCGCCCACACTTCCTGTATGCCTTTTGGCCAATCAGCTTTTTATTAAACACCTAGGTGGGACAATTATTTAAAATGTAACACATGATCCACTACAGAGTGAGATAATTTAGGACTAGAAAGACAATGATGCATGATATTCACTCTTCATAAATGGATCCTAGTTTCTGATTGTTTTCTCTGTGTAACTTTAAGAAATAGTGCAAGACAGAAAACTATAAAAGGATTTTGAGGGGAACAGCAAATGTAGATCATAGGTAAAATGAAAGTAGTGGGGTGAATTCAGAGGGCAGAAGGTTTTGGGCAGAGAGAGAAACATAAGATTATGAGAAAATCAGGGCTTGGAAGAAGTTACCACAAAAGAAGAGTATATGAACACCATTTGGAAACCTTTTACCTAAAAATATTTAAAAAAATAATTGCAAGGATGGTGGAATACATTTCTAATGAAGTAAAAGGAAAAAAAAAAAACAAAAGTTTAAAGGATTAAGTGAGGATAGCCACAGGCATATGGGAGACAGGATAGGGCAGTGACTGCATTACACAAATTAAATATGAATTTAAAAGCCTGAAGGAACACTAGTTCGAAGCTAATTTCAAAATACAACTTTTAAAAAGTTCAAAAATATTAGTTTTCGTGGCTGGATGACTTTGTTCCTAGAATACATGAATAAGTAAATAAAAACTGAATTGCAAAGCATGGGATATTTCCTATGAGAAAATGTCATTCTTATTTTCTGGCTTCAATTAGAACCTTAAGTTCAACACAGAAAACAGAAGGTTTGAAGGTAGGATTTACTTATGGAGATAGGACATGCATCATTGTCTTTTTGGGTTTGAATTATCCCACTCACTCTCTGATAGTGTCTTTTGCTGTGATAAATATGACCAGAAACAACTTGGGGAGGAAAGAGTTTATTCATCTTACAATTGTCAGGTGGGGATACAGAGGTCTTCAAAACAACACAGGATCCTGTCATTGCTGTCAGTTACCCACAATAACTACATGGTAAAGACACCGCAAACTGACTATAGCCTATAGAGAAACCAGTCTAAAACCAATCAGAAATGTCTTCTGTACTACTAGAAGGTGATATGCAGGTAGCTGAAGTTAAAAAAAAAATCAGTGGACTTACTCAGAGTCAGCTCCTGTATATGACCTTCTAGGCAAGATATGCCCCCTGGTGCAACACTGCATGATGGTAACTAGCCCTTTTTCTGACTGGGAAAGACACAACACCTAGTATTGTAAATCTAGTCAAAGGCCCACAGCTGGGAAGGGTATATGCTTAAAGGTAAATTTGCTATTATAAATTTGCTAAATGGTCATTCTATCAAACTACCTTCTAATTATTAGCAATTATTTTTACAAAGCTCAGCTAGTCTTCAACTTTCATAAAAAAGTTTCTTTTTTTCAGTGGGCAGCAGTCAACAGAGAGATCCGTAACTGATCGATGAAATGAGAATGAGGTATCAAGTGTGGCTTAGTTATAAATGGAACATCTATATCAGCATCTGTCTTCCTCCAACTTTCAGAAAACACTGAAGATCAAATGGAAGACATGATAAGAGCTGAAGATTGGAAAAAAGCGCTGCGGAATGCTGTCTTCTGGACATGGTATGGACATTACATTCAGACAATGACAACATCTGGGATTATCTACACAAGTCTGCACAAGATCAAACTTAATAAAATTCTAGCTTAAACATGGTAGATGACTTCTAGGCTCTACCCCTTACAAAAGAGATATCAGTAATTAATGTTTTTGGGGGGAGAAAGAACCATTATATTTTTTAAGAAATGGCTATTGATAGGATGTATATACTCTAGTAGATGGCTCCCCACCCATATACACATGGATAGCAATAACTGCTTAGTACTGTATGTATGTTTATACATATATATGTACACATATATAATCACATATAAATATCTAAACACATGATATATATTTATAAATATGAACCTTGGAGGCAGAATAATGTTAGGGCTATTGGTCATTTGGACAGGGAAATGGGAACGATATCTCCATATTTCATTATATACATATATGAAATTATCCCTATAACAATCAAGTTTGAAAACACCCAGATGCTCATGTGCCTTATTATTAAAAATCTTTATTACTCGAGACAAACTTCACTTCTTCCTAATTGATATTTGCCATTTTTGGACATCATTCTTTTCTGATAATTTATCCTTCAGTAGAATGATGATGGTATGAAACAGAGTATTACCTATTCCATTATATTATCTTTGCTTGTTAGTGAGTTCAGAGCTGAGATACTGCCTTTGAGCAACAATCTTGCTGAAGACTGGTTCATTTCAAGAGCTTTTTTGGTGTTGTTGTTTAGTCCCTTTATTTTTAAACAAAGAGACAAGTTTTGTGGAATGAATATTAGAGATTTTTTTTCTTTTTCAATTGTCTAGGCTTTGTGGTGAGTTCCATAGCAAATTCTTCAATATATGCAATACCAACAATCCAGGTTGTAAATCAAACATTAAGATAACATTCTTATAGTTATTTGCATATTTTTGAGAGGTAATTTCTGTGAAGAGAAGAAACATTCTAATAGTAAATAAATGTTGAAAATTTTAAATGTTAGTGTGCATTTTGAAAAGGCACTTTAGAAAGATCACTTATTTCTCCCATTCTTTTATGCATTAAAAAAATGCTGAGAGATTATCTGCTTAATTCTGCCTGTAATTCTATAGTAAAGTTCACACTGGTATAGTGAATTATTTTATTAACTTTCTAAAATTCTTATTTCACTAGTCTTAATTTAAAGTTTTACATCTACATTTTAAATTTTCCATACAATTAGTCTTATACTTTATAGATCTGAGCAAGATATTAAGTGATTAAACATTTTCCCCACTTAACACATTGATTTAATTTACAGAAATATGTTGTAAAATAGAGCTAAGTATTGTCACTATCTTATAGTAATTAATTATAATAATAATTTCCAAACATAGATGTACTTGGAGAGTGGGCCCTTAAATATATTCAAATTTTTTTATTAGTGACTAACCTATATTTCTAAAATTTATTGATGTTTTTAAGCTTACTGATATATTGTACAAAATATTTTATTGTTTTATATCTATTTCACATGTGGTTGTTTCTTTTTTTATTCAATAATTGGTCTATTAAGTCTATTTTATGAGGTGTTTAGTGCACAAAATCTTGATGAGGAAGTTCTGATAGAAGTAATTTTTCAATTGAAGTCTCTTCTTCCCAGGCAATTTTAGTTTATATCAAGTTGATAAAAAATGGTAACCAGCAAAGATCACCATTCCATATTACTAGTCAAAACTTCATGCTAAGACCCATGACAGTATTTGCAGGCAAGAGAGACAATTTATTAATCTTAGAGTTTAATATTTTAGAAAATCTCTGAATCTGAACTATGATCCTATTGATCAGCATACCAATACAATTTATGATTGTGTTTCAAATGTAACCAAAAAATGAATATTGGAATAAAAACTTTATTTTGTCAATTTTTTGCTGTAAGGTATATACCCATACATTTTTGGGTATTTCATTCATTTTTGTATTTATATTTCTAATTACCATAAGCATTCTATTTTCAAAATATATAATGGCTACATTAAGGTATACAGCAGTATCGTGGATGATATTTGGACATTAACAGAGGTTTGCATTCAAGGATTATTTGCAAATACCATGTATCTTATATGATATACCAAGTGGATTCTCCACACACTGTGATCATGTTCTATAAGTCATATAGGTTTGGTCTATTTCCTCTTCACTCTGAGCTCAGAGACTAGAACCAGGCCCAGTACAGGTACTTTATTCAGAAATACTTAGTCAACAAAGCATCTGCTGCTTTCCTTCTTTTCGGGATAATAGAAAACATGTCTATTAACCTCAAGTAAAACACCACTGTGAGACCAAAAATAATACCTCTACTCATGTCTAGGTGAGTGCACTGGTCAATAATCTAAAGTTAGATTGCTTATAAAAACATTGGTGAGGGGTTGTTTGAAGAAGCAAGAACAACTTATTGGCAGCCACAATACTGAAAGAGTCTCCTCTAGCAATTGTTAATGGTTTAAATGTAATAAGGTGGGATGGGCCTCAGGTGCCTGTGTATTACCTAAATCTTTTGAGCCCACCACCCTCCCCATCATCCCACTTTCATGAGTGAATGCTATTGGGCTCAAGTATATGATGATCTCCTGCCTTCATTCCCAATGCTTTGTCATGACCAGCATTGGTTTATTCAAGTTCATTTTAAAATTCTTTTACATTCAATGACTAGAATATTGGACATATTTAACACTCCTCTATCACTGAATTTCTTTTGAATACAAGGTATGATTTTGTTTTGCAAGTTTTAAATTAATAGCTTAAAAAATTAACTATAGTGCAAGGCCACAGTGGAATGAAGCAGTATGCACCAAGCTTGGCTCTGGAAGACTCTCCTCCTCTCCCTAAAAGCTGTAGTTATAGATGGTTGTAACCTGCCATGTAGGAATCAAATCATAATTATCTGGAAGAGTCACTAGTCTCTGTAACTACTGATAGGTCTCTCCAATCCCATTATTCTCCACTTTTGAGGCCATAAGAAGAGTGTAGGAAAACTGTTTCTGGGGTGGGATCTCAATAAGGTGCTAGTTTATATCAGTAAAAGATGGAGGAAGGTCTTAAGTATGTGGAGCACTGAATGTGCTTTCAGCAGAACTCCAAGGGCCATGATTATGACACCAGGCCACTTAGCAGTTTTGCGTGAATTTATTATAGTCTCTTACAGTAAATTTTACAACAGTCAAGGTAAAGAAATCCACATGATAGTGAACAAATTCTTGAAGTTGGAAAGATCATCTTTCTTCTGTGAAAGTTGGAAAATATGATCTCTGACTTTTTTCATTGCAAAATTTATATAGAAATAACAGGAAAGAGATCAGATAGCCCTGAGAGAATAAAACTTACGGTTTTCAAAATAGGTGTGCTAAGTGATCTACTTCCAAACTCACAGGCTTTTGACAGAAAGATAAAAGTCACAAGGGCAGACAGAGAAGAACCCCCTCTTCCAGGTGATACAGGTCTCTTTAGCAGGAGGGAATGGCACTCTCGACATTAGCAACATCAAAGGGTTTGCCCTTCGAAAAGATCAGTTACTTCTCAGGAACTTGTTTAAATTCAAGGAATGATTGACTGACATAAGAATTTTCATTTTATACCCAACAGTGTCTGATATTTTAAGAGTCAACAGAAGGAGCAAAGGTGGAAATTGTGGTTGAGGTATTGCCAGCTACACTGAACTTGACACTACTCTTTCCAAAATTTCCTTGGGAAAAAAAAAATGATTTAAATTGTTCTGTGAATGTCCTTTGAGTTAATCCCACCCATGAATAAATTCCAATATATCTTGATGTGGAAATTGAATGAATGAAAATAGTGTAGCTTAATGAGGGGAAAATGGAGGAGAATGAAGTGAAATGAAAGCAGGAGGAAGAGACACTGCTTACCAAAGTCTCTGCTTTGGATATCAGGAATGAGGATGAGCTCTTCTCAGTAGTAAGGATCAACCCAGAAAAATAATTTCAGTGATGATATAGAACAAATGATTGAATCTTTCTTCTTTATAAAGTTGGTTTATACCTTCTCTTATACAATTGTCACAAAAGAAATTATGATAATTATACTTTCTCTTACTGTTTAAAGATGACTGATTGCAAGAGGTAAAAAAATATGTTCTTTGTATAGTCAAATTAAAAATTGGAATTAGCAATTAATTATGAGATTATCATTTTCTTATACATTCTAGGGAAGTAACTCAGAGTCTGGATTGAATTCTGCTTTTTCTCCTGGTACCTGAGTACTGTGAAAGGCAGACTGTCTAACAGGACTTTTGATCTTCAGCAATCATTCCAAGTATTTGAATCTTTCACTTTAAATTTCTGTCATTCCTAGCAATGTAGTGGGGAGCAAGTGCATCACCTTGACCTAGTGGTATGGCCTCTTGGTCAGTATAGGTTTGGGATTTACCTATGACCATGGAGGCTGCAGCATTAAGGCCTGGCTGAAGGCATCTTAAGAGCTAGATGCATGTTCACACTCTCTCCCTGCTTTCTTTTGTCCTTGGAAGGCAGACTCGTTTTACTGAATGGATCATCCCAGCCTTCTTGCCTAATCTATTTGTATATTGCCATTAACCTTCTTAATAAATATAGCCTATTAATCAATTTCCAGTGATTAACTACCAACTACAGAAGATTATAAATGTATGAAATAAATACATTTATTATATACAGAAGACCAGATTAATGCTCAGAAGTAAGTATATCAAAACATAAATGTTCCATTCATTTCTCCATGCCAGTTAATGTTCTTTCATCAGAACAGACCACTATAGAAAACATATCTCTATTCCTATGTGTTTATTAATCCGTGGACATGGGTTCATATACTACTCACAGTAATTCTGATTAATTAAATTGATAGCTCTCTACTGTCAACTTCATTGTTACTGCATCTAATTCCATTGTTCATGTACTCTAATATACAAAATCAAACCCATAAACTCACAGATATAGCACACTCCCACATAAATAAAACAACTTCTGAACAAAGCATCCATAAACGATGGGTGATAGTGGCTGTCAGTCTGACATAATCTGGAGTCAAGCAAAGGACAAACTGTTGGACATACCTTTCAGGTTATATTGAAGTGAAAAGACACTCTCTTCTAGTGGCAGCCTATGTAAAATGAGGGCCAAGGATGAAAGCTTTGCTTTTGCCTTTTACTTTTGCTCGCATTTCAAGTTATCTACCTTGTGTTGCTGTTATTGCTGCTACTGCTGCTGCTACTCAGCATCTCTTCACTGGTATCAGAACTAATCATCTTTGGGCTTCATACATGAACTAAAGACCAGTAGCTCCCAAGGAAACTTTTAGGCCTTTGGCTCCAAGTTAGGACTGCTGAGATACTCAGACTAATGAATGGAGAGCAGCTATTGTGCTGTTAGCTTCTCTCATCGGGGCCAGGGTTGGGGGCTTTAGTGAACTGCATCTTAAATACAAATCTAATGAACCAATTTTTATATATAAAAATATATACCAATTGGTATAGATTCATCCTTTTGTTGTTCTGTTCCTCTGGAGAACCCTAACTAATAAAACAATACATATACATGTTAGTTTATTGGAACATCAATCAGTTTCTAACATTGAAGTAAAGATAACCCTTCAAATAAATTATTAATACACAATTTCCACATTTAATTTAGAATAAAATGTAGGTTGTTTAAAATGCATTTTTGTGTATTATAAACTTTCATTAAGGAATATTACTTGTTAAATATTAACACGATCTCTACATTTTAAAATAGGCATATGTCCAACTCTAAAAGTTAAACAATTTTATATAAGATATGAGTGATTCTATAACCTTTTGGTAGACATTTGAAAATCTCAGATATTACTCTAGTTTGAAACATGGTATTTATTATGTGAGCTATGTTTCTAATTGCCACGACAACATACCAGGCAGAATCAATTTAAGAGACAAGGATTTGCTTTGATTTGTTGTTCAATTGGTTAATAGCTATCAAGGCCAGGAAGGTATGGTGGCAGATGGCAGGAGAAGCTGGTCATGCGTATTCTGCAGACAGGAAACAGAGGACAATGGATGATTGTACTCAGGAGGCTTTCTCCTCCATATTTAGTGTGGAGCCCCAACTCACAGAATAGTAGAACCATATTAAAATCGATCTTCACATCTCAAACCAGTCTACTGATGTGTTCCCATACATGTCCATTGGTTTCCACTGGGACTTAAGATCTCAACAATTTGACAATCAAGAGTAAAAGTCACAACTCAGACCCTTTTTAGTTTGACACAAATACACATCACCATAAGTTTAAAATCTTCCATTTCTTATCTACAATAGTTTATATCCATCTCACAATGAAAAAAGTACTTTCAGTATAACTTCAGAATCAGAATTTTAACAATTCCAACACACTCCCAAACTTCAAGTCTCTTCTGAGACTCAGAACAATATTTTAACTGTTAGCTCTTATAAAATCAAAACTAAATTATGGAATTATAATAAAAATGGCAAAAATAAGCATTCCCAACCCAGTAAGGAAGAATTAGAGCATAGCAAGAAATAGTCAGACCAAAGAAAGAGTGAAACCCAACAGGGAAATATCATTTCCAGCATCTAGTCCTCATGAGAGAACTATCTAGTCCACAAATAGCTTGGGTAGCCCCATTGCATCCAGTTCTACCATCCACATTTCTTCTAACTTTTCTCTTTACCTAGCTCCTCTGTGTGTTTGAAGTTTTTCTTAGGACTTACATGATGGTCTCCTCATCACCAACACCCTGGGCCCTTCACAGAAATCTTAGGTTTCACCTTCACAGCTTCAAATTTTGACCTTCAAAGTCTCCTTTCAAGGATTCTAACTCTTCACATATTTCCTGGCCCCAGCAACTCTTTAGAATCATGATGCAGACTCTATGATTTCATCAAGCTTACATATATTATATTTGCAAAATCAATAGCCTTTGCATATCAGTACCAAGTCTGTAAACTTGGAATAGAGTTTGACTGCCATGTACTGTGTTATATTGGCCACTTTGTACTTTTCCTGGGGAATCATTGACTAAGAAGTGGTTTTGAGTGAGGAAGTACTTCTGCTGTATACTCAGATGAGGTTTTTTCAACTGAACTCCACTTTGACAAAATTAAAATTTTAGTGGGTAGGATATTATCTTCCTGCTTCTTTTGCTATTGTTTCATTCCAAATTGGTAATAATAATCACTAATAATAACAGGAAATCTGCCATCTAGTCTCTTTGTCTGAGTTTAAACTTGCTTGTATTTTTCTTTTGCCAAACTTCACATTTTTCTTATCTTTTTGTACCACATACAAAATGCATTTTTTTATTTTTTAAAATCAAAATAGAAATAGATTGTTTCTGTTTTTCACTTTTATCCCATCAATCTTACCTATATATTTTCCATACATTTCCTCAAATTCATGGTCCTTGTTTTTTCAATTGTTGCTCTACACACACATGTTGTAAAAGGTTCTTGGCTGGCCTTTTCAGTTTATCCTCAAGATTGGGACCCACAGTCCCACCGAAACACACAGACACTTGTATTATTTTTATGCTGACTGACCTAGTTTTCAAATTATTTCTCATATCTATACCCACATTTTACTCTTAAGTATTCTCTTCAACATTTATTTTTTTAAATAATTCATTTATTTGATTTTTGAGAGTATACTATAATTACATCATATCTCTCTCCCCCTTCCTTTCTTCACACTTTCCCATTTACCCCTCTTTGCTCACTTTCTTGTGGCCTCTTTATTTTATTCATTGTCATTGCATAATATTATTGCTATTTTTAAAGATCATTCATCCATTAGATCAGAAGAATACTTTAGAATATTATTTTAAGGAGTGTTACCTTTGTTTGCCTTGGAACATTTATTTAATGGTGCAAAGATGTGTTATATTTGTCAACTAGCTGACAGGTGGTGGGCAGAGCCAGGTAGAGAAGAAGAATTTTTTTTTTATTTTGTATTTAACAAAAAAAACAGTAACATGAATTTAAAATGAGGAGAAGTTAACCATAACTATGAAGAGGATAAGTATCATAAGCATGGCTTATCAATAGCAAATAAGATTGCTACACCTATATTTTCTTTGTGTTCAGCTTTCCCTCTGAAATTTTTTTCCCATCCCTGTATATCCTTATTCAAGGTCTCTTCCCCCTCCCACCACATCTGGTCATTTTTCTTCTCTGCAACTCCCCATCCCCTCCCTGGGCAGGGAGCAGACAGTCCTATGGTCCCACTGACCCAATAATGCTTAGATCAGTCTCCACTTCTGGCCAAATCCAATTTTGTCCACCCTCCCTCAAGAGTGAGTCTGATATTCCTATAGTTGGAGTGGGATCCGGAGGGTCAGTCCAGGGTGTATCTGATCCCAAGCTGCTCAGTGGTTGTGGTTTGCCGCTTGGACATGTTTGGTTTTTTTTCTTGTTAGTTTGTTTAGAGACCACTAGTGAGTGAGTACAACACCTGCTTATCTCTCTGAGTTTGTGATACCTCGCTCAGGAGGATATTCTCCAAATCTATCCATTTGCCTGCGAATTTTAGGATATCATTTTTTCTTACTGCTGAGTAGTATTCCATTGTGTAGATGTACCACAATTTGTTAATCCATTCTTCAGTTGAGGGACATCTAGGTTGTTTCCAGGTTCTTGCTATTACAAATAATGCTGCTATGAACATAGTTGAGCTAATACCTTTGGAGTGTGAATGTGCCTCTTTAGGGTATATACCCAAAAGTGGTATTGCTGGGTCCTTGGGGAGATTGATTCTCAATTTTCTGAGAAACCTCCATATTGCATTCCAAAGTGGCTGAACAAGCTTACACTCCCACCAACAATGGAGTAGGGTTCCCCTTGCTCCGCATCCTCTCCAACATAGGCTGTCATCTGTGCCTTTTATCTTAGCCAATCTAACAGGTGTTAGGTGGTATCTCAAAGTTGTTTTAATTTGCATTTCTCTGATGGCTAAAGATGAAGAACATGTTTTCAGGTGCCTTTCAGCCATTCGTAGTTCCTCTGCTGAGAATTCCCTTTTTAAATCTGTACCCCATTTTTTGATAGGGTTATTCAGGGTTTTGGGCTCTAGATTCTTGAGCTCTTTATATATCTTAGAGATCAGTCCTCTATCATTTGTAGGGTTGGTGAAAATCTTTTCCCATTCTGTAGGCTGGCGTTTTGTCCTATAGACAGTGTCCTTGGCTTTGCAGAAGCTTCCCAGCATCAGGAGATCCCACTTATTGATTGTTGGTCTTAGTGCCTGTGCCACTGGTGTTATATTTAGGAAGTGGTCGCCTGTGCCAATTTGTAGAAGTGTATTTCCCACTTTCCTTTCTATCAAGTTCAAAGTGGCTGGGTTTAAGTTGAGGTCTTTGATCCACTTGGATTTGAGATTTGTGCAGGGTGACAGGCTCGGATCTATTTGCATTTTTCTACACACTTTCATCCAGTTACGCCAACACCATTTGTTAAATATACTATCTTTATTCCATTGAATGTTTTGGGCCTCTTTGTCAAAAATCAGGTGGTCATAGGTTTGTGGGTTAATGTCTGGATCCTCAATTCTATTCCATTGGTCCACAAGTCTGTTTTTATGCCAGTACCAGACTGTTTTTATTACTGTAGCTCTATAGTATAGCTTGAAGTCAGGGATGGTGATACCTCCTGAGGTTCTTTTGTTGAGTAAAATTGTTTTGGCAATCCTGGCTTTCCTGTTATTCCAAATGA
>PVIH01003283.1:0-135642 GCA_004025045.1 Sigmodon hispidus | reverse complement strand
TAATCCAGGAACATGGGAGAGCTTTCCATTTTCTGATATCCTCTTCAATTTCTTTCTTCAATGATTTAAAGTTTTTGTCAAATAGGTCTGTTACTTCTTTGGTTATAGTTACTCCAAGGTATTTAATACTATTTGTAGCTAATATGAAGGGTAATGTTTCCCTTATTTCTTTTTCAGCTCTTCTATCTTTATTAGCCAAACTAATCAAAAAAACAAAAAGAGAGTGTTCAAATCAACAAAATCAGAAATGAAAAGGGGGACATAACAACAGACCCCCAGGAAATAAAGAGAATTATCAGGTCATATTTTGAAAATCTGTATTCCACAAAAATGGAAAACCTAGAAGCAATGGACAGCTTTCTGGACAGGTTCCATCTACCAAAATTAAATGAAGATCAGATTAATTACCTAAACAGGCCTATAACCCTTAAGGAAATTGAAACTGTTATTAAAAACCTCCCCCCAAATAAAAGCCCTGGTCCAGATGGTTTCAGTGCCAAATTCTACCAGACATTCAAAGAAGAATTACTACCGTTACTCCTCAAGCTATTTCACACAGCAGAAACTGAAGGAATATTGCCAAATTCCTTTTATGAGGCCACAATCACCCTAATACCCAAGCCACACAAAGACACAACAAAGAAGGAAAATTACAGACCAATTTCCCTCATGAATATTGATGCGAAAATTCTCAACAAAATTTTGGCAAACCATACACAACAATGCATAAAAGATATCATCCACCATGACCAAGTAGGCTTCATCCCAGAAATGCAGGGCTGGTTTAACATACGAAAAACTGTAAATGTTATCCATCATATAAACAAACTAAAGGAACAAAAACACATGATCATATCCTTAGATGCGGAAAAAGCCTTTGACAAAATCCAACACTCCTTTATGATTAAAGCCCTGGAGATATCAGGAATACAGGGAGAATACCTAAATATAATTAAGGCGATTTACAAGAAGCCAACAGCCAGTATCAAACTTAATGGAGAAAAACTCAAAGCAATCCCACTAAAGTCAGGAACTAGACTAGGATGACCTCTCTCCCCTTATCTATTCGATATAGTTCTCGAAGTTTTAGCTAAAGCAATAAGGGAACGAAAAGAGATTAAGGGCATACAAATTGGAAAAGAAGTGAAGCTATCTCTATTTGCAGATGATATGATTGTATACATAAGTGACCCACAAAATTCTTTTAAGGAACTGCTACAGCTGATAAACACCTTCAGCAATGTTGCAGGATACAAGATAAACTCAAAGAAATCAGTCGCCCTTCTATACACTAAAGAGAAGAAGAACTTTTAAGGGAGGGTGAGGAGAAGCATGAGGACTTTTCCAGGAAGATGTGAGCAAGAAGAGAGGTAAGTGACTAGCTATGCAGCATCTCTGAGGAGAGGAGCAGAACTCCACCTCAACCTTTGCCACGTGTTCTTTAGAGGAACAGAGATTTAGATAAGTTCCCTTCTTATCTTTGAAAGAGCCAGTGCCCAAAGGAACAGAATCTCTCTAGTTATGGACCTTGCTGCCTCACAGGGAGCAGCAGAGTTGCAGATGCTGATTAGGACAGCTCTGGATAAAAAGGCAGCAACTGTTTAAAAAAAAGGACAACAGACGAAGTGATTCATATATCAATTAAAAAGTCAAGTCTTTTCCAACTTGTCAATTCATTAAATCTACACTCTGAACAAATAATCAGCTACTTTGTACCTTTCTAATCTGTCCTATAAGAGATATGATATCTGAGTAAATGCCTTGCTTAAGTCAAGATATTCTAGCCCAAAGAAATGTACTGAGTGTCTAATAATTATGAAACCATATTGTTAATAAATTTATATAAACAAGCAAGTGGCATGTATTTTAAGAATGAAATCTATTGTCATATAATACTCAAGGTTCACCCAGGGTACAATGTGTCTGAATCTTGATGTTGCCATATCCTTTAGAATATTCAACAGGAATTTTAACTTCTCTTATTTTCTAAGAATTTTAGTTTCTTATAATATTTCAGTGGGTAAGAATGGTGTTTTTATATCAATACAAACAAAAAACATTTTGTAGACAAAAGTCTTAATCTATTTTATTCCTTGTTTTATGAATATGCATTTAAAACAGTTCTAGTACTTCATTGGTTTTCAACCATATTTATTGAATCAATGAATTAATTTTTACACAGAAATTGAATTTCATTTGTTTCCATCTAAATAAAGGAATGTAAAATATTTCAGTGAGAGCCCATTGTCCTGCATAATAACTTTACTTCCTCTACTTTACATTTGTTTACTCTGATCCCTATCTTACTATTTCTAATTGGAAGATTCTCTTGTGTAAAAGAACTTTGACTTGTATTATTAAAAAGAAAAATGCTGTGAGGGAACTACAAGGGTAAACAGCTTATTGGCCTCCTGGAATCTTTCCTTCTGCAAAGCCTTCTTGCTACAATTCAGGCGCCAGAGATGAAATCAGGGTCAAATATCTTCAACTGTACACAGGGTGCAAGTTAAACCCTCTGCAGCCCATTCTTCCCTTACCTTTAAGTCAGAGGCCTGCCTTTCCCTGTTAAGGGTTAGACAGACTTCCTTCCTTCCTGTCATGTTTTGCAGTTTCTTGTGACACCTGTTTTTGGTCCTGTAAAAATATCCAGTAGAAAAAAGTCATTAACCTAAATGTCTTACAGATTTATGAGCCTGGAAGAAAGCTTAGTAATCAGGACACAAGGGCAAGGACAGGTAGTGTGTGTATGTGTGTATGTTTCTAAGAATAATTAAACATATTACTCTTATGGATTGAAGACATGTGGTAACTATGAGAAAACTAAAATTGCTTATGTTCTATCAAAAATATATAAACATGTACATTTTGATCATAGCACTTTTTTGAGAAGTTCCCATTTTTTGATCTTTGTTTGAGGGACTACCCTTTATTTTGTATCTAGGCAATGGGAAAGAAAATTTGGAACTAGACTGGAAACTCTATATTAATTTATATTTGGAAGGTAGATACATCAAGCTATTAATTTCTACTATAAAGAGCCCTATGTCGAGCTTCATAAGTAAGAGTATAGAGAGATGCAAAGTCAGAAAAGAAAATCCCCCTGCGGGTTGGCTAGGGATATTCCCAGGGCAAATGGGCAGCTGTAGTGGGATTCAGGTGTTAATTAGGGACTTAGAGGCATATCTTTGGGGTAGCAGGTTCTGAAAGAGGGAGTGTCCAGAGACCACTGATACCCGGACACATTGACCTCCCTTCCTGTTTTGTTCCTGTGTTCTTGGGGAGCAGCCCAGCAGCCCAGTGTGGGACAACTCCACTCTCCAAGAGTTGTCTTAAGGTTCAGTTTGTATCATTGTATATATCCCTCAATAAATATTAATCCTTTATATGATATATTAAAAGTCAATATTTCCGCAATATCTGGTGCCCAATGTGGGGTGTCATTTGTAATATGAGGTTTTTGCCCTGGACTTTTTGACCTAGCCTCCAGGTTTGGACCCATTTGCAACCCTATTGTCAGTTAGCACTAAATAATTACACAAAGGTTTATATCAAATATATTTTGTTTGCTCTATGGCTCAGGCATATTGTTAGCTAGCTCCTGCATTTTAATTTAACTTATTTTTATTCATCTGGCTTGTTATGTGGCCTGTGGCTTATTTATTTATTTATTTATTTATTTGTATTTTGATTTTTGGGGGCAGCTAGACTGGATCTTATCTGCTTTGACTCTGCCCTCATTTCCCTATTTATATTCTGTTTTCTCCACCTACTTTTAAGATGCCTGTCATAGGCCAAGATAGTTTCTTTAATAATGAATGATATTCACAGCATATAGAAAGACATCTTATATCAGGCAACAGGTCTTTACTCTGCTCAAAAGGAAGAATTCCAGCAGATAAATGGGTTATGAATGGTATTCCTGCCTGGTACAGTTAATGTTTTGTTTTAAATGTTTAAAACAATTTAAAATTCTTTTTTAAACACTGGATAATTGATGGTTTTGTGGTTGTTTATTATGCTTGTTTGTTTCACAATCTTTAATGTCAATCTTGCTTAGTCCAGCAATAGGCAGGTGTTGTTTTCATATTTATAAAAGATAATTCCAAGACTTCTACTTATCTAGTCAAAATGGCATAAAGAATGCAAAACATATTTATTTTTCAAATAAAGCACAGAACACTGTAAAAGAAAAGTAGTGAAGGAAGGAGGTGGGGAGGAAAAGATAACTGTGGATATCAAGCAACATCAAGAATAACAGAGAGAGAGAGAGAGAGAGAGAGAGAGAGAGAGAGAGAGAGAGAGAGAGAGTTATCTTTGAGAAAGGCAGAACAACTTAGACCTGAAATTGCCTTTACTCTCTGCTTGGGTGATTCTAGACTGTGGCTCAAGAATGGCCACTTAAACTCTCTTAACCCCTGAGCCATCTCTTAAACTCTCACAGGCACTCAGAGTTGAAGAGACATAGCTAACACTAAGGGGCTGGTATTTGAGAACAGAATTAGCCAAGAAAATGATGAAGAGATGGAGAACACTGGGTACCTAATTCTGTCACATCTTGATTGTGCAATGCTGATGATCACATCCATGTGAGGAAAATCCATAGTCGGGGAAAGTTCCACTTTCCCCAAATTAGAAAAAAACAATAGTTCTTAGTGGTTATTCATGGCTAGACACCTGGCCAATGCCTATCACTCAAAATCAAATCCTTCATGGCATTAGATACAGTGCTCAGAAAGCCTTTTATTTTTCTCAAGAAGTTTGTATATATATATAAAATTAAATGAATCTTCACTTCCTAATAAAACTTAAAATCAAAACCTGAAAGAATTAAAACATTCCTATGGAACTTGAATGTTTATAGAAATATAAAATATCCCTAGAATCCACAATTATTAGTATTCATCAGAACCTATTAGAATTACCAGAAAAAGAATACAGAGTGTACAATGAGAAAAATTAATCAGTTTAATAAAAACACACAGAATTGAAACAGATATAAAAATGCAAACAGGTAAGCAGGGGATGTACTCACTCACTAGTGGTCTCTAAACAAACAAGAAAAAAACCAAACATGCCCAAGCGGCAAACCACAACCACTAAACAACTTGGGATCAGATACACCCTGGACTGACCCTTCGAACCCCACTCCAACTATAGGAATACCAGACTCACTCTTGAGGGAGGGGGAACAAAACTGGATTTGGCCAGGAGTGGAGACTGATCCAAGCATTATTGGGTCAGTGGGACCATAGGACTGTCTGCTCCCTGCCCAGGGAAGGGTTGGGGAGTTTCAGAGAAGAAAAATGTCAAGAGGTGGTGGGAGGGGGAAGGGACCTTGAATAAGAAAATACAGAGATGGGAAAAAAAATTTCAGAGGGAAAGCTGAACACATAGTAAATGTATGTGTAGCAATCTTATTTGCATTACCACCCTTGATAAGTCATCCTTATGATTCTTATACTCTTCATAGTTATTGTTAACTCTTCCTCATTTTAAATTCATGTTACTGTTTTTTTGTTGAATACAAAATAAAAATAAAGATTACAAGAGAAAAAAAAATGCAAACAGGCAACTTAAAAAGTTATTACCACTGTAGTCTATATGTTAAAAATTAAATAGGCACAAAGACAGATTTTAAAGTGCAGCAAAATTTTAGTCATAAAAATCTGTGAAATGAAAATGAATTGGATACAATTAATAAAAAACTAGACATCACAGAAAAATATTAATGAACTCAATATATATAAATGTACACACACACACACACACACATATATATGACTTATATAAAAAGAAGCAGAGAGGAGTGAAATCAGAATCAGTTTTTATGTGAATGTAACAAAAAGCAAAATGTAGGCACTGTAGCGGGAAATCAGGAACTATATATGTGAACGATCATGTCAGAGGACTGGAAAGGAGCAGGGCGTGGTTAACTGGAAAGGATTCCGGAAGTAGACCTTCGAGGGAGAGGACCAGGACAGGAAGCCGGCATTCTCTCACGAGAGTTCCTGACAGGGCGCGCAGTTCGGGCCAGCGGCGCGGGAGTTCGGAGGTACGGTGTGGGGATGAGGAGTTTTCCTTAGAAACACCACGGCGTGCTGCAACCTTATCTTTTCATTTTCTCTTAAAACCGTCTCTGTTTTGTAAGTGATTTTCACAAAATAAGCCCCATTTAAAACATATCTAACGGCGGGATTTTACCGCGATAAGGCACCATTCAGCCTAATGCTGCATAGGAGAAAGATGAAGATAAAGACAAAAATGCTTGAAGATATAATGTTCACATTTTGTCCAAATTTGATAGAAATAATAAGTTGCTCATAAATCCAATTTATCACATGTAACTAACTGTATTGTAATGATCATAATCAAATCACTTAAATCAAGTGATCCAATAAAACTAAAAGAATCCAGTTGATAAGAAAATATATGTCATGAAGTAATAAAGATAATTAAGAAACAATGCAGATGTAAAATTATAAAGACCTAAAATAATATATTTTAAGAATACATAAGGTAACATAAGAAAAAAAGCCTGCCAGTTTATAACTCAGTGCCTATTTCAACATGATGGCAAAATAAAATCATACTTTACCTTACAAAAGTTACAGGTATTCATCACTAATCAACCAGGAAGGTAAATGAAACCAGAAGAATTATAATTCTTAAAATTTTATGAAAGTAATTTGATGGTACTTAAATATATTTAAATGCAATTTATTCAATAATAAAATTGTAATTCATCTAAAAATTGAGGTAGGCAAGAACTTTCTGAGTAGATCACCAATAGCACAGGAACTAGCCCCAAATGCCAGGAGATGGGAAAATAAAGTTTCTGCACAGTACAGAAATCTATTATCAAAACACACAGATAGCAAAGAGAATGTGAAAAACTTTTTACAGCCATATTTTAGACAAAATGCAGATATTAAATACATAGGAAATAAAATTGTCAGTTAACAAATGAGCTAGTGAAATGACAGCTTTCATAAAAGGTAAAGATAAATGGCTAGTGGCCATTTTGAAAAGTGTTTAATATCTCTAACCATAAGAGAAATGAAAATTTAAGCTAATTTGATATATCATCTCATCACAGTCAGAATGGCTATATTCAGGAAATTCAACAACAAATCTTGGAGAGGAAATGGAGAAAGATTGACTTATTCATTGTACCATTGCTGTGAAGAGACACCATGATGAAGACAACTGTTATTAAAGAAAGCATTTAATTGAAAGTTTGCCTACAGTTTCCGAGGTTTAGTCTATTATCCTTATGGCAGGGTACTTGGCAGGATGCAGGTAGGTGGTAGAGCAGTAGCTGAGAGCTTCACATCTTAATGTATAAGCAAAGAAAGACTGGGTCTGGTGTAGGATTTTGAAACCTCAGGGCCACTCTCAATGGCATGCTTTATCCAAAAAAGCCACACATCCTAACCCTTCTAATTATTTCAAACAGTTCCACTCCTTGGTGACTAAACAATGGGTGGGAATGACAATACAGCCATTATGGAAATAAGTTTGGAAATTTCTCAAAAAAAGAAAAAAAAAAACAAGATATAGAGATAATTGTTTTTCTAGTTTTAACAATGGCATGGATTTATTTACTTTTGTTTAAGAATAGTGCATGAAAATATATTATGGGGCTGGAGAGATGGCTCTGAGCTAAAGAGCACTGACTATTCTTCCAGAGATCCTGAGTTCAATTCCCAGAAACCACATGGTGGCTCACAACCATCTATAATGACATCTGGGGCCCGCTTCTGTATACTGTATACATAATAAATAAATAAATCTTTAAAAAAAATAGAAAAGGAAATATACTTGATATGGAAAGTGTAAAATCCAATGTGAAGCTCCACAGCTTCAGAATTGCTATTCTGACTCTCTGGAAGTTCACTGAGCTTTATAGACTTGGTATAATTTTACTGTGATGTTGTTGTTGTACTTGCATGGTTTTTATAATAAAGTTTTAATAAAATTTTAATTGCATTAAGGCAGTAGCACAAAGCTAGAGGCAATAAGTGAAGCACCATGATAAAATTCTCATGGTATGGTTAGGCAGAAATTGACAAGCCACTTAAATTAAATGTCACTTAAATATGTAAATAACCTAGAATATCCAAAGCAAATTTAAAATCAAACAACAAAGTTGGAATATTAAGACTACTTGATTTTCTTTAGATATCATCAGAATATTTTCAACAGAATCTGGCCCCAAACTATAGTAGGTTATAGTATTAGCCAGTATAAAATAAGAAAAACAACATATGCTGTTTGGTATTGAGACTAGTAGGAATAGATTCTAATTAATTGATTTAAAAGACAAAATATTTAAAAAGTTCTTTTATGTTTTGATTGCTATCAAATAAAATAAAAATAGTATACATTAAACACAGAGAAGTATTAATTTATTTGTGCATTCTTCATTCATAGCATACACTTTAACCCTCAAGTTGTGTTTTGTTTTGACAGGTTTATAACACTGTTTAAGGAGTTTATATTCAAACTCCTAAATTGAGTAAGATGAAAAACAAAGAGGAAACCTATACTAATCTCTGTAGACAGGAGTGGAACACTATCATTTTCACCTTTCTTGACAATCTGATGATTGTTAACTTTTTTTTAGATCTAGAGACATGACTCAACAGCTCAGAGCACTGGCTTCTCTTCCAAAGGATCCAGGTTTGATTCCCAGCACCTACCCAGCATCTCCCAACCACCTATAGCACCAGTTCTGGTGAATCCACTGGCCTCTTCTGGCCTCTACAGGCACTAGATACACATGTGATACACAAACAAAGAGGCAGACAAAACATCCATTGAAAAAAAATAAAATTAAAAAAACAAAACAAGTACATAAAGTTTTTTCAGAAGTACATACATATGGCTACATTACAATAAAAACATGTTCACTATCTTTTCTTAGGTGCTTTCAAATATCTCTTTAACCTAAAAGAACATAATAGACCATATTAGGTCAATGAAAGACTGAATTTTTCTCATTTGACTTGGAGACCTTTGTGCTTTCCTACTATTTCACCAGATGAGAAAGAAGTTACAGATGACAATTCTTCTGGAAGGGGGACAGGGGCAGTTCACATCTAAATTGTCATAAAAATAAAAGGATGTAACTATTAAAAATATCCATTTGAAATTAAAAGTTGATTTGAAGTTAACCAGAATGGGATGCCATCAGTTGGAGACACAATGTTGAATGAATAGAAGAACAGAATTATGGGATACTCTAAGATGAAAGTTTTCACAGGTTTTAGACTTTAATACCCATATGGGCTACCAACTTGTCTTCTCAGCCACCTGCTCTAAAGTGATGGCAGGGAGTACAGAGATCAAAATATAAGGGAAGAGTTTAATGATGAATTCCACTGCCTATGGTAAATCATGTGGCCACTTTAATGATATGCAGATGATAATACTGGTACGACTCTAAAAATTATCTCCATCTGGTGTGGAAGCTTCTGCTTGCTTTCTTTGTCTTGGAAGCTGTGTGGCATGTAGTAAATGGTACCACTGATCACAAACCATGCTATGAAATGCCTTCGAAGTTGGGCAAGAACAAAAGCCAAGGTTTAGTGGGATTATGCTGGTAATGCAAATATTTGTTCTACCTATGGGTTTAATAAAAAGCTGATTGGCCAAAGGCAAGCAGGAAGTGTGGGTGGGGCTACAAGGCTAAGAAAACTCAGGAATATCTCAGAGCAGACACAATCGCCAGACACAGATGCCAGAGTTCCTGGAGCTGCCAGGAGATGCAGAGGAAATGCTGCTCTGAGAAAAGATACCAAGCAGGACAGCTGAATGTGATGGGTTGGATTGAGAGCAAGAGCTAGCAAATTATATGCCTGGGTCCCAGGTTTATCAGGATAAAAATAGTACAAGCCTGTGTGTGATTATTTGAGGCTAAACAGGGCTGAGAGTGGGAACAAACCTCTGGTCCAGGCTCCGAAAGTCCAGGCCAGAATCTTTTACAACACCAAGGAGCATTGAACTACCCAGATATTTGTCTGAAGAGGTCCTCTGGGTCTTCTACAACAGTTTCTCCACAAAATTACATGTGGATTAACAATAAACTTCCCACTCAAACTCTTCCTAAGTGCCCAAAACACCAAGTTGTGAGCAAAAATCGTCACTAAGCTTTTCAGCAATAAATTACTAAGAGTAAAATTCTGTCTTCAATTGAAGTGCTGCTACAGGAAAGCTGAAACAGCAGTTGCTTGGAATGGGAAGGTAAACAGAAAATAGGAGGGCTGTGTGAGGACTATTAATGAAAGAACATTGCTAAGAGCTAAGGAAGAGACACCATCTGTTGTGTAATGAAGAAAGTTTGGCGACACTGTCTTCCATGATAATACGGAAAAAAGAAACTAACTACTGCATTTGGCCAAAACCACAACATAGACTCATTTCTGGTTTGAATGAAGAAAGTGGCTGATTTTTAAGTGGCAAATGAAAAGCACAATGAGAAAAGGTTTAACAGAGAACTGCCGAGGGCCAGACAGCTTTTCCAGATGAGAAATTCTTTTCAGAGAAAGAAACTGCCATAGGTTAAAGATAAAGTAAGGGTAGTAGATTCTAAGATCTTTGCTATGAAGTCATATGTAAGGACACTTGCTTACCAACAAATAACCCACAAGCTTCTGAAAATCTTACATAAAATAAGCCTTTTCAGTAACCTATTAGACAAAAGGTAATGACCAGAAAAGTGTGTTCCAGCAAAAATTGACAGAGAGGGACTTGTATGTGACTTTCCTAATAGAGTGAGCTGTCTGATTTGCATGAAATTCATGAAGCTGACAAAAGAGTTTAACATAATAGCTTAGAAATTTAAAGGGGAGAGCACTTCAAAAATTTAAATGAAATAAAATTTGAAAAAGTCTTCCAGGGTAAGAAGCAAGCTGCAAAAACTACAAAAATAAAACTATAAAATTGAACTGAAAACACCCAGAATGCAGAGTCTGAATCACAGTATAGCTCCCAGGGATAGTGTCAGGACTAGAGTGAAGGAAAAAGCAATGTAGGTCTGGCTGGATTTGAAAATGCCCATTCCCCCATTTTTATCTCCTGAAGCACCATTTATTGCACTTATTTTGGCATCAGCACATGTCTAAGTGTGACAGAGCAGATCTCAGACGTTTTGTTTGGTTTTCTGAAAGAAACACACCTGAGAATCCTACACTAAGCCTGAACCCAGTTTAGATGAGCACCTCAGCCTTGGACCAAAGTCAAGCACAGATGAGAACACATGGCTCTTGAGAATGAGGGGAATTTCCATGTAGGGGAATTATGCATCTTCAGAGTTAGCTCACCAGGAGGTCATCCTGTTCCCTGCACACCTGCTGCTGCTTCTATCCAGATTTATCCTCTAGGTGAGCAGTGACTCACCTGACTAGCACAGCATGGTGGAAATGGAACTTGGAGACTTTGAAGTCAGGTCATGATATCTTTGGTGTTAGTGCAGCTTTTTAAACTCTTTGCTCTTGAGATAGTCCCCCTTTAAAGCCCATGACCACTCTGTTTGTCTTAGTTATGTTCCTGCTGTTGTGATTAATGCCACAACCAAATGCAAGTTGGGGAGGAAAGTGTGTATGTGACTTACATTTCTACATCACAGTTCAGCGTTGAAGGCAGTCAGAACAGGAACTCAAGCAGAACAGGAACCTGGAGCTAGGAGCTGATGCAGAAAGTATGGAGAGATGTTGCTCACTGGCTTACTTTTCATGGTTGCTCAGCTGGCTTTCATTTTTCTTTTTTATTTATAAAAAAGTCTTTTCAATGTATCCTCCTTTTCCCCCTCCTTTCCCTCCTCCCATTCCCCCCCAGTCTAGCCTTCAGCCTCCCCTCTGCCCATCCCCCAATCTCCTTCCCAAAATGGGCAAGAAGTCTCAAGGTGTGTCAGCTCAGTATGGCATAACTCCCAGGACCACCAGCCAGCCATGGTGGGACCCACAATGGGCTGGATCCTCTTTTATCAATCACTAACTAAGAAAATGCCCTTTAGCTTGCCTGGTATCGGAGGCATTTCCTCAATGAAGTTTGCTCCCTCTCAGATGAATCTAGCTTAAGTCAAGTTGACATAAAGTTAGCCAACACACTATCTAAAACTCAAGAATGTATAAAGAACCCAAAGGGCTCATTCAGTGTTCCTTAGAGGAGTGTTTCACCAACAACCAGGCTAATACAAGCTATATGAGTGGGTTTCCTCAGATGTGTGGCCCAGCTGAAGCTTCTGCTCACTGTTACCTCAGCCATCATTGACTATCAAAATTCCGAAAATTCCGAGTCAACAAAGAAAGAAGCTTTTAGAGGTTGGCATTATTTATTGCACAACAGAAGAAAAGTCATAAACAAGTCTTGTCTTTTATAAAACGGAAAGCATTGTTATTGTAGTGATACAGCTGCTGAAGTGTGTCTGCATCACAAGTTAGAACAGATACTGAATATTTTTATTGACTTTCATTCATTTTGTTAAATACCATTATTAAAGAGGCTTTCACTTTTTGGAATTTGGAATGCAGCACTCTTAAATTGCAAAACAGTGAAGTACAGTGAGTTACTTAAATACCCAGTAGTGTGCCTTATGCCAATATTTGCACATTCTAAAACTCCTAAAAATAACAGAATATACTTTAAGGTCACTGAATTACTCAGGATTCTCTAGAGAAACAGAACAGATAAACATATATTACAAAGGGGAGTTAATAGATTGGATTACATAATGTGGACTAAGTAGTACAAAGTGGCCATCTGCATGCTGTAGAGAACAAGAACCTGGTAATTCAGTCCACGATGATGGACACCTGAGCAGTCCCAGTCTGGAATCAAAAGCCCAGAGAAATTGTGGAGAGCCTCATGTCTATGGTCTGCACTGGAAGCTGGAAAGCTGAGTTCTGATGGCAGCAGTAGTGTGAAGAACAGTACAGTAAAGGCATTCACCAGCAGGAAGTGAAAGTGTGCTGGCAGAACATCTCACTTTCCCCACAGGCTACTTAACTGTTGTGATGTTGCTGGGAAGTACTGCCCAGGGATATGTCTCTTAGTTGATCTCAGGTCCCATATAGCTAGCGAGCCTAGGTCTTGTTTTTTACGTTTTCACATACCATACCCATTACTGCTACCTCTCCTACCCCTTCTCTGAGACCTTACCCAGCCTCTCCCCTCTCTCTTCCCCTCCTCCTCCTATTCACTCCCCAGAGAAGGCAAGGACTCTCAAGATGAATCAATTCAATTTGGTCTGGCATATCCAGTTAAGGAAGGACCTAGTACCTAGTACCTCCCCCAGGTATCAAGGCTGAGAAAGTTGTTTTCACCCTAGACATGGGCTTCAAGAGGCCAGTTCATGCACCTGGGATAGACTTTGATCTGATTGCAAGAGGGTCCAGATCCATTCCATGAAGGTTCCTCAGCTGTTACTTTAAAGTCTGTGAGCTCCCAACAGCACAGGACTGCCTACTCTGTGGTTCTCCCCATCATGATCACAATCTCTCCACTCCTTGTAGCTCAGCCTACTGTTTAGCTATGGATCCCTGCAACTGGTCCATCAGTTGTTGGAGGAAGGTTCTCTAATGGCAATTAAGTTGTTCATTCATATGATAATAGGGAAAGTTTTAGGCACTTTCTCCACTATTGCTTGGAGTCCTAGCTGGGCTCATCTTGTGGGGATAACCCTATTTCTATCATAGTCACCTTGGTGGCTTTTAGGTTTTGAGATTTTCTTGGAACCATAGGGAGAAATATTTGCATGTATTTTATGAAGCACATTTAAGCTAAAGATCCTTTCTCAATCCCTTCTTGAAGCATGACAGTTACAAGATTTTAGAAGCAGCTCATGGAGTTTCTGGTTAGGAAATCAGAGCTTCAGGCATAATTCCAAGCCAGTCTGAGGTCTTATGTCAGGTCCTTGAGATTCTGTGGTACAGGCCCTGAACCTCTTGTGATGTTGCCTGTGCTCCTCCTATACAGTTTGTTATTGCATTGTCTTTCCCTGAGAAAGTCTTGTTTGCACAATGACATCTACTTTTCTTGTATTTTGCCAAGTAGAAAAGGCTTGCTTCTGCCTTCCATGTACATGCTGGCCTCTTATGCAGCCAGAATAGCTGCTGAGATGGCTGCTGGATGACAACACATCCTTGAGTACAGGAAGTAGAAAGGTGCATGGCTTTGCATTGGCAGTGACCAAGATTCTCTATTGCTCTCTATTCTCTACCTGTCTGTGTTCATCCCAGAGAAACCATTCACAACAGCAAGCATCATTCCTCTCAAAGAAATCTCCAGCCTAAAGAGCACAATAGGAGGTTATTGAAAAAGAATTGACAGGAAGGTGATTGTCTCACAAAAGGTCTTTTGGACACTCAACTGAAAGTTAAATTTGTAATAAAAAGCTTGATAGGGTCTGGGTTCTGAAAGTCCTAGAAGCAGAGGTCAGCAGGTTAAGTAACAGGAAGGAATGAGAATTAGAAAGATCCAGAAGCATGAACCTGCAGGGTCAACCACAACCACCAAAGACATAAGCAGAAGCTTAGGAAGAGCCAGCAGGAATATAAAGCAGGAGATTCAAAGGAAATCACTTCATTCACTGCATGGACATTACTACATAGTCAGCTCCATGTCTGTATGTGATTACAGTGGCTATGTAATTCAAGTTAAATGGAAATTCCAAAGACAAGAATCAAAATTGACAAAATCCCATTCAGTGGTGAGAAAGCTCACATGAATCTGCTGGAATGCCCTGACAGGTCTTGATGCAGTGTTTCATGTGAGTGACCCCAATCAAGCCAAAGGCACACACAAAGCAATTCTTTTCCTCCCATTTATTCATGTAAACACATATTTGTGAAAGTCTCTGGTGAGCTGAGTGCCAGAGGGCTGAGAATATGACAAATGTGAATCAGTTTGTTCTCAGTACTTACATTCTGAATGAAGCACTGTTTGACTTTGCATCATTTCCCACACAGATCAACACAGCTTGTAAAATAGACCAAGAAAACCCATCTGAGGAGGTTACTTATTTTTTCTTACTATCTACTTTGTCCTGTCTAATGATGATTGTCTAGGAGAGTCCCATGTGGTTGTACTGTATGGGTCATTGCTTGAGAGACAAGTACACTTGGGTCCAAGGCAATCAAAGATGCTTCATTAAGGACTTTCATTATCTAATGTAGGAAATCACATGCCTTTCATAAAAATGACCATCAATACCATCTACTGGAACACCTACAGGCACAGGCCGAGTTAGGTGGTAAATCTCTTGAAAGTGTATTAAGCAGAACACTCTCCAGCCTTGGATCCCAAGCATGATTGTGTAACAGCAATAGTAAGTGATATGAAAGAAAGAAAAGGGCAGAGTTGTTGCTCTCTAGAAGTAATTAATAATGTCTTCCAATTAAATAAGAGGCACTATGTCTGAGATATCTGAATGTGGTGTGCCCCTCAAATCTCCTTCAGGTTCTACTCTGGTATTGCACAACCCAGACATGACCATGATCCTCAGCTTCATATCACACAGGCAGAAGCTGCTTCTAGTGAAAAATTTATTTAAAAAAAATAGAAAAAAAAGAGAGGGAGAAGGATGGAGGGAGCATAGAAGGGGAAAAGGGAGGAAAGAAATGGCTCTTGTGCAGTCATCCATTGGTATTTTTCATAGTCTCAGTTTACAAGATAGCCTTACCTCCCACATGTGCATTGTTTGATATTTGCTACTTACTGTCACCTGAATACTAATAAGAAACCTGTTTTCAGTGTCACAACCTCAATGAAAGAGTTGTTGGAATATAAACAAGGCATAGGGACATGTATTCATCTAGTGCAAGGAATGTGTAAACTTATGAGCTGACAGAGAAATTCACACAAAACTATTTTCATGCATCTCTTATAGCCTATGTATAAAAAAATGCTACTCCCATTCTTATTATTTGTTTTGGTAAAAAAAAATCTTGCAACCCATATAATTTCACATTTTGAGAAATAATTAATGCTTGAAATTGGAAACTTGGAATCAAATGTAGAATTGAATCTCATACCTGACATATGCCATCTTAGCTATTCAATCTCTTTGTATTTTTCAATTTTACCATCCACAAAGGGAGAAAACAATGCTACCATTCATAGGACCAAACTAATGTAAGATGAGAATGTGGCAATATTGAACCTGCAATAAATAATTCTTACATTACTGTGCTAAGAATTCCCAGTTTTTATTGTTAGGAAGTTACAAGCAAGTGACCCAGTAATAAAATGGAGACTTGCATATGGTGTCTGGCATGTACAGCTTTTACAGTGAATCTGTCATTATGCACATTGCTGAAAACTTGAATTAAAAAACTGTATTAATAGCAAAATCCCAAACAAAAATGTGTTGGTGTAGTTAAAAATGAACTAGCACCATCTGAACTGTGAGGATTCTGCCAATGCCTGCACTGACATATGCAGTGTGCAAGGCCCTCACAGACTGTCACCTTACTAAGGTGTGCCCCTCTCCTCATGACATATCACAATTCTTTTTTATTAGGCACCAGGAAGAACCATTAGAATTCCATGAATCCTATACACACATGCATTCATAAATATGGCAAAAAAAACCAAAGAAATTGCCTTGTACTTTTTTATTGGAGGCTTCCAGCTGATGCTACTGGGAGAAATATTTCATAAGGGTTTGTTGGGACATTTGGGGAGTGAATAAGAGGAACAGAACAATCTCCTTGCTGCATTTGCTTTCATCAACCTGTAGTGTTTTCAGCACCTCATGGCTAATCATGGAGTTTTAAATTATACAACGGTTTTAAAAAAAATCAAGATTCACCCACTAGCAAAGCTCTTAAAAACAACCAAGTGTGACTCTTGAGGGAAAAAAAAGATAAAGATATATAGATAGATAGATAGATAGATAGATAGACAGACAGATAGATAGATAAAAATAAAAACAAATAACAGCATCACAAATAACTATAAAGATCAGGGATAAGATGCCAAATGTGTCCTACACAAGGCCAGCTGGAAGCGTTTGACCTCAGAGGAGGTGCTCATTGTGCTGGCTTACAGCCTCTGAGTGTCAAGGACGAGAGCCAAACTGAGCAGGTCTAACCACTTTTGTGCCCTGGACCTTGCCTAAGAACTGCCTTTGCTTTAGGGTTCTTCTATTTTTGTGTGCTGTAACATCTACAGACATGCACCTCAACCAAAGAAATTGACTCTTTGGTCTGCTTTCTCATTTCTCCATGTCCCACCTCACTCTTCTTCTCAGGTGTGCCCCAAATCTCCAACTTCTCACATCCATTACTGGTCTTCTTAGTTGCAATTCTTCATTCTTTTACCTTTCCTTGTCATCTTCTCCCAATGAAACTTTTTAACTTTCAACTCTATCTCAACACCTACTTCACAGGGATCCCAACTGACATGAGAGTCTGCAAAAGTTTAAGACCTGAAATTTGACACCTGGAAGACTGTTTTCCAGAAAGTGTGTTGTGACTCCCTCCTATTTTCTTTTGCTAGTTAGGTTACATTTATTTCACTTCCTTATATCTTCATTGCCATCCCACCCCCATATATAATTTTTCTGTGCATTTCTCAATTAATATTCTTAAGAGTTTTTTTTCACACCATCACTCAGAGATTCTAGGCAGACCTATTATTAAAAAGCATTTACGATGCATTCTCATAATTTTCCCACCTTATTACTAATCAAGAAATCTAAAAGATAAATGCTCCTTAAAATTACTTACTATTATTGAATTTTTATTCAACTAGCTATCTCTAACAAACACTGCTTCCTACAGTAAGCCTTGACTGCTATGCTGAAATATAAAATTACATTCATTATTGGTATAATAGACTTGTAGCCAAATGCCTCTTGTATCTTAACAAATTAAATGTTGTACTATACCATGATGTACAAAAACTCATTAGTATAGTTCTTACAGACACTTCTACACTGCTTTCATGAGCAAGTTTCAGGTATCCCAATTTAGAAATTAATAAATGTGTTTTATTAATCTATGTTAAAAACATTTTTTGCTGATATACTATACAAACACATTCTCTAAGTCATTTTTGTTTTATTGAAAATTGACAAATTATAGTTTTGTGTAGTAAAAAGAAATTGTATGGTATTTATAAAATGTATAATAATTAAATCAAACTAATTGAAGTGATATGATCTTGACTAGTTTTTCATTGATTCTGTTGTCTAAATCATTACACTCTTTGGCCAACATCACTTTTATCCTCATACCTAATCCACTGGAAATAAAAATTTTACTTTTTACTTCAGTAACTGGTCTCCTTTTGAGGTTACACACATGCAAAATGAGAATATAGGTCTTTGCTTGCCTTTCTTTTCAATGGGAAAACTGCCCCTTTAGGCAAGGCTGAGATTTCTTGCATGCGTGCCATAGTTGCTTTATGTATGTGCTGTCCAGCACAAATTATCTTAAATTTCCTGATATGATGGAGGATGCTATGGACAACATTCACTTCTCTTCAAAAATCATGTACATTGAAATCCTAGCCTGCATTTTTATATTATAACATAATAATAACTGTATTAAAGTCAAATTAATTAATTTCTTAGTTAGAGTGAGGCCTCATTCCCTTCACTGTTGTTATTTTAAGCTGAGAAATTCTGGACACAAACACAGAAGGAAGATCTTGTTGAACTGGAGAAAAAGATCCCATTTACCAGACCTGCTAGCACCCTGATCTAGGACTTGTTGCTTCAAGAAGTTGAGAACAATAAATTTTCTGTGTAAGCCATCTGGCTTATGATATTTGTTATATTAGAGAGTATATAGACTCATGTAGAATTAGCCATGCATTGGTTTTCATTTTTGTGATATTTAGTAATTTTCTTCATATATATATTCTTTTTTGAAGTTATGCTATTATAATCAGATACAATATGCTATTATAATGTAATAATTATATATCCACTTAAATTGTGTGTGAAATAAAAAATGAATTTATTAAGAATTTTAGTGATACAATACTTACATTTCAAATAATATTTATTAAAATTATAACCTGTAGTATAACAATTATCTTCTAATTCCTTTAAGTGATACAAAAAAAATCAATGCTTAAACATTTTGGGGAGAAAATGGAACTTTTACATGTTTCATTGACATCTACTTGTACTAAAGTTGAATCCTGTCAGTTGTTAGAAACACAAAACCTAAAATAAACAACTAATCCTCATTTTTTGGGGGGGTCTGGTGATATGCTAGACTGAGGATTACTAATATATGCCACCCAAATTGATCAACAGTGACTCAACCATAGTCAGCACCCAGCATGGGACATCTTGAATGCTGGTGAAACAAAATTATTGCCAAAGAAAACTGGTACCTTGAAACAAAGGAAAAAATTGAATTTAGTCCAAATATCTGGGACAAACCAGTCAGGAAATCTGTAAAACAATGAAGCTCCAGCACTAGCAGATTCTGGCAGGAATTGTACACACACAAGAATATACCTATCCAGCTAAATGATTTGCAATTCCTGGGTGGAAAGCAATTTACTACAGGCAGGGATGAGCCAAGCTAGCTCCAGTACTGAGGAAAAACAAACCAGCTAGGAAATGTTCTTTACACACAAATATCCTTAGGATCCAGGCCAAGGTATTGGATGACTTTTTGGCTCAGAGAATAAGAGGTTATTTGATGTTGTGAATCAAAGTGTAGACTGGAATTCAAAAGGATAACATTATTAATAATTTTACTGTGTGGCCATACATCTCAATCATCTCAGTGGACTAAATAGTCCACATGTTTTATTAGATGTTAAGAAGGAATGTATTAAATTAATTGCCATGTAAGTTATACGTTTAGTAAATGTTTCATAGCAAGTAAATCTTTCCAAAAGTTTAAGATATGAATTTCAATTGCAAAAGATTAACCTCCCTACTTGGTATTTTTAATATCTTTCTACTTTCTCTTGAACCACTCTGAAAAAGTATCACCTCCTCATTGTGAAAAAGAAAACAAAAACAAGAAAACTCACTTTCCTGATGATCAGGCCTCCTCTAACTTGACTCACGAATGATATTTGAAATTTGTCCCTCCTACATGCAGCTCTTTGGTTCTTTTATTAGGGACAGCATTCTGCTCTCATTTTCTTCTCATCTCAGTAATTGCTCCTCTTCACCCCACCTTGGTTACTTTTTTTCATTAGATTCTGGAGAATTCCTGATTTGTCATTGGCCCACTTTTTTTCTCTTGCTATGTATCTTTTCCAGCTTGATATCTGCCTTAAATTCCAGGCATATATCCACTTAGTTGGCTAATGGCTCAAGAAAGTTATCACCTATAAATATAGACCCACTGCAGTATAGGACACTGCAGGAGTGCAATTAGGGCAAAGAAGCAGTAAGTAGTCAGACTTGACATTTCTGTAAAGAGCATTTACATCAGTATCAAGTACTGTAACATTTTGAGGGGAGGTGTTTTGTTTTGTTTTATTAAGACAGTAATTCCTCCATATCCCTGGCAGTCCTAGAACTAGCTTTGTAGACCAAGCTGGCCTTGAACTCACAGAAATCCACCTGCTTCTGCCTTATGAGTGCTGGGATTAAAGGCATGTGCCAACACTACCTTGCTGTAACATTTACTAATAGCAAAAAACAAACAAACAAACAAACAAAAAATAAAAACAAAAGAAAAAAACAACAAAAGTAGACAAATGTCTCAAGATCAAGCCAAATGCAATGAATTCTTTGATAAGTGGATCTATTACATAGACAAGGCTGATAACATGCCTACAGAAACTTCATTTTCTTCTGCAATAAAAGGATGCCAATTCAGAAATATAAAAAGCATAGAACAAAAAAGAGATAAATACCCAAATTTTTCTGAAAAGCTGTGCATGTAAAAAGAGAGATGTCACAGAACATACTGACAGTACTATGAGTTATCTATGTAAAATGTAGTTTGAGGGATCATGCTGTGCCTTAATGCTTCCCAAGAAAAACTCTTCAGTTTCTCCTCTCCTTGTGTTCAGATGTCTACAATGACCAGCTTGAGTAACTCAACTTTGTATTGAGACACAAACATCTTTGTTTCAACATGCTACTGCTTTGCCATCCAATTTAAAGCTCAGCTCATAACTGCTACAGTAGACCATAAATTCCTAATTAAGATGCATCCCTGCTACTTTTAAAATAGACTTATACCTACTCCTTACTACTCTACAAATTTCACTAGTTGTCCCAAGTCAGAGCTGTGATCTTTCTCTTCCTGGGACATCTCTGTATCAATGGTCTTTGTCCTTCATGCCAACTAGGAGGTAGCTTAACTACTACCGTTGTACTGAGGTCTTCAACCACCCTCTTTTAAAATGAGACATATGCCAAAGTCCTTCAGTAAAGCCTATAATCCTCCACTTTTTTCTATTGTATTATTTTTAAAAGGTTTGTCAAAATATTATGAATGACACATTATGTTGAATCATTTTGATTGATGCCTACATCATCTAACAAAATATAAAATATAGTGAAAAAATTTCCTTAATTTTTTAAATTATATCTTAGAACTGAATCCTCTTGCAAGTCAGCTTCCAATCAATAGTTGTTATACAAATGCAGACATTTCTTAAGAATAGGTGAAAGTGACTGTTATCACACTCAGTCCTGGTACGTGGAAAAAAATGAGCTATACGAGAAAACCTTTAAAATTACATATAGACAGGAAGAATGGGTAGTTAGAGATATTGATTACTAAAAATGTTCCAAGCTTATTCAAAGTTTATTGTAAAAATAACTTAGGTTATGCTTAAAATCATCATAGCTGAATATGCAAAATCTCCAAACTAGTGGATAACACATATGAGTGAAAAATCAAATAGATTCAATATAGGTAGAGCTGAAAACCCTAGGAAATTTTATCTCACTATGAAAAATTAAAATTTATAAGGTTTATTTACATTTTCTAGCAGAAATAATTTTATTTTCTAACATAAATTGATAAAATGTCAAATAAAATTTATAAGCAGATTAAAGGAATTCTCTGTGAGATTTAACAAGAATTGAAAGTGCTAACAAGATCCAAGCAAGGACTTTAGAGCTGCAAATTCTGTTTCTTTAGGACATGTTTGCAGATTCTGTTTTTGTCTAAAGAGACTTTTTACACAAAGTCCAAAAGTTGGGAAATTTAGAAAGAATTCAGATTTTTTGCATTTCAAGCTATCAGCTCTGATGAGGACAAAGGTTCTACCTTTTAATTTTGTTGTGCAACATCTTATCCTGTGGGCAATAGTCCCATCCATAGTTTACTTACTGTGGGAGGGTGAAAGACTTATTACATGTCCATCCTTGTGGCTAGCTGCAAGTAGTCTTTGCACTAGAAACTGTCAAAATCATGAAAAGTGAGTAGAGATTAGATACTGAAAGGGTGGCTCAGGTCAATAAAAGAAAAAGCTATTTGTCCACTATAACATGAGTATCAGTTGGTCAGAATTTGCTACCTGAATGTATTATATTTCTGGCAAGACGAAAATGAATGATGATCATCAAAATACTAGCAAATTCATAGTAGTTATATGTTGAGTTTGGGGGTTCTTTTTATATTATGTTTTTATATATATTTATTATTTGGTGATTTTATATCATTCACCGCATCAAACTCATTTATCAGTCCTCTCACATTCATACCCACACTTATGATCTCCCCATTTATAAAAACATCCATTCATGCTGCTCATTTACTTACTGGAGCATAAACAAACTCCCTGTGGTCAGATCCTTAAAGAAAAAAAAGTCTTTCTTTACTCACACTCCTGCCAGAGGCCATCAATGCAGAAGTTAGGCACTGTGTCATTTAGCTATGTTCTGGCCTTGAGCTCTTGTATGCAATGACATCTTTTTTTAAGTTGTTTGTTTGTTTGTTTTAAACCTCATCTTTGCCAGTTTATTGTATGTGTGGCTTTGTCAAGCAAAATCTCTGGTGTACCATTTACTGACAAAAACAATTGGAATAAAACTAGTAAACATCATAAAGGATTATCCCCAACTATGAAATTAGAATAAGAGTATATGATTCCATAGAGTTGTTAATGGCATAATATTTGTTTTTACTTATTTATTATTTTTATAGAATAAAGTCTATTTTATCCATGTATCCCCTTGTTCCAACTCCTGTCTTCCTCCTGACTCCTCCTGGTCAGCCTTCAGTCTCTTCCTCCCCATCCCCCCATCACCTCCTCAGAAAGGGCAAACAGTCCCAAGGTGGATTAGCTCAGCATCCACTCCAGACAAGTCTGATTTCCTTATCCTAATATCAAGAGTGGGTTAGGTGTTCCTCTGGAGGGAATGGGTTCCAAAGTGCCAGTCCATGCACAGAAACAGTCTGAAACTTCCCCTTGAGGCTCCACATACTGCCCATGTCAGTGGACACTTGCCTATCCTTGGAAGGCCTAGTTCCTCCTTCTGATGGTTTCCAGGTGGCTGTTCTTGATTCAGTGAGCTCCTCAGAGCTCCAGCCAGCTGTGAGTGTGAGAATTCTCCTCATATTCCCTATTCCCTTACTCATATAGACTCTCCTCCCTCACTCTCAGCTGGACCAGGGACTCAGTCCAGTGCTCAACAATGTATCCCTGCCTCTACCTCTGTTCATTGTTGGATGTAAGTTCTATGGTAGCACTTAGGGTGGCTATTCATTTGATTATAGGGGAAGTCCTGTTTAGGCAACACCTTCACTATTGGTTGGAGACCTAGCCCGGGACATCCTATGAGTTCTTGGAGGTTTCCCTAACACAAATATTTAACTAGGTATCTAAATATACAAATAAGATCATGCCTGGATCAACTGACTAATTAATCAAAAACTAGAAATCAGAAGTAACTAAAGCTGAAGTATATAACATTCAAATAGAATAATCAAAAATTTATATAAGGCATTACTCAGATAAAAAATTGAAGAGGTTATTTATCTTAAAATTGAGTTTTAGCTGAGAGTATGAGGAAATAGATGGAGAGAAGGCAATTATCACATACATACGACAGGCATTATCAAGAGATCTTCCTTAGGTGAGCTGGAGTATTTAGGACAAACCTTGGATTTTCTTATTGCTGTAACTTTATCTCTCCTTCTTCCCAATGCTGATATATATGTATATGTGTCTATGTGCTCTCCAAACTGCATATATTGATGGTCTGTCTCTACATAGTGGTTCTCATCATTGAAAACAGTATGGGTCATTGGGCTGTAAAATAAATCTCTAGTTCATATATAATTTAGAGTTATGAATGGAGGTAGGAGGTTACCTACTGGATGTGCATCCTAAAAGCATTTACTTTTTCATCTGACCCTTTATTTCTGCTTCCTGGCTACACAAATTAGGCAGCATCACTTCAGGAAACTTCTGTACCATGATTCTCTTCTTCACTCAGAGATGCAGTATTGGAGCCAAATGATTTGGTTTGGGACCTCTGAACCTAAGCCAAACAAAAATAAACAAAAAAAAGAAAGAAAAAATTTTACTCATTTCATTTGTTACCCTTACATACTTTGTCACAGGACTAACACAGTCTACTTTGTTAGCATTCTGGGTTGCTAAAATCTCTTTATGAAAAGCTGTTGAGTAGAAGGCCCTGCAAGAGGAATCTCTTTCACATTTACACTTATTATGTAAATGTTTTGCCTTCCAAAATGGCTATTGAAACAGATCTACTACAAGAAGTTTTAGAATAAAGTCCTGTAGCATTTTTAATGAAATAAATGGACAGTCACATAAGCATATATGTCTTAGTTACCTTCCTTGTTGCAGTGATACTGTGACAAAGCAGATTAAGGGAGAAAATAACTATTTTGTATCACATTTTGAGGATATAATCTATCATTTCTGGGGAGATCTGGTTGCAGGAGTTTGCAGGAGAGGCCATGTGGCATTCTCATTTATGAAGCAGAGAGTGACCAGTGTAGCCACTCAGCTAACCCTGCCCATGTTATGTAGTCTGAGACTCACGGTCATTCTGTCTGCTCAATTATCTAATCAAGATACTGCCTTTCAGACTCAGACAGAGGGTAACCTAATCTAGATACTAACCTTATAAATGTTTCCAGAAGCTTAGTTCCCAGTTGTTTCTCTATGTTGTAAAGCTGATTATCAATATTAACCATTACATAGGGGAGATATAATTTTTAAAATACAAACTATTTTTCTAGTATGGTAAATTTATTAATAGCATATGCACTGTACTCATGTACACATAGCTAGATTTTCCTTTTCATATATGGATATTAACTAACATAAAATGTCTTAAAAACCTCATGTAAACATTAGAAGAAATATGTATGAGTTTTAAGTTAGCAAATTGCCATTTTTAGTTTACTTTTTGTTAGCATTTACTAAAAAATAATGAAACAAAACAGTGTTTCTCATATGTCATATATGTTATGGTAGCTTGATGAAAACATATCTGATAGTAAATAAAAAATATTATATGAAAGCAACAGAGCTCAGAACCTACTGGATACTGGAAAGCTTATAATACCTTCTCCCAAACTCTAGATTAGTGCCTGTAATCATCATAAGAAAACATTTCTTACTTTTTTCTTAACTCTATATACCACTAGTAATAAGAAGAAACTGGGGAGAAGGGAGAAGATACTGAATTGCCTAGAAGAAGACAATTTTTGTTAAAGATAATGTGATGTATTACACATGACCAACTGTTAAAATAAAGACCTAGGTCAGAGCTTAGCTGCCTGAGCAGAATACTAAATTGTCAGCCCAGGACAGCATAAAAACCATTGTTTCAGGAAGGTTTTCTTTCTCTCTGATTTCCTTAGAGACTACAACATGAACTACCCAGTCCTGATTTACAGTCTCACTCCATCAGTATAACCTTAGGATATCAGAAAGGAGGAGTAGACTCTTAGTTTGATACAGGCATCTCAAAATTGTTCCTGCGCTCCAGATACAAGAAAAATATGTTGTAATTCACACTGAAACTTTGTGTTCATTGAACAAAAAATAGGGAAGAAAACACAGTATAGAATGTCTATGGCTGTCATTAGAAAGAATGACCAGAATATCTTTAGTTCCATAGATATTAGAAGAGAATGACCATCTTATGCATAGATGTATCCTTGGATTCTTCCTCTAGGTCTTTGCTAACAATTGTTTGCTAAGTGTTGCAGTAAGACAGGGGTGACAGGAGCGAATCTGAGATATCTGGCTACTATACTATATAACCTTGTCCCAGCCTCATGACTGCTAAAGAGATCTTGTTGAACTTGTCTCTTTGAAAGGAAAAAAAAAAGCCTTATAAAGCTGATAAATATACCCAAAACTCTTATCAGAGTTGACAAGTCAGATATACATTCAAACTGCTATGTGGGACTGTGATCATAATTATTCTGACTGTTGGTATCATTCTGTTCACACTATTACCCAGAAAAATTGCACCTTGAGATTGTTGTGATGATTCAGATTTGAATCTATTCATGTCTAGAGCAGACACAGATACTAAAATGATTCCAAAATACTTCTCTATAAGATACAATGTCATGCTCATTTCTAACAGGAAGTTGAACTAAAGGATAATTTTGTGGCCTGAGAAAAGGACTTGAGTTAAACTTGAACTTTTATTCATCAGTAAGCTCTAGAGAGAAGTTGTTTAATTTTGATATTTCTGTTTTGATTATTGTGAATAACAGAATAATAAATTAAAACAATAATTAAATGAATAGACAATAGCCAGTAGGTTAAGTACTGGCTTTATTCTTCTAAAGAGATTCTAGAAAGTATATTTGCCTGTTTCTGGGTTTATTTATTCTCTAATAATAGAAGGCTATTCTATTACTCAAGCAATGAAAAAGCATATAGATGTCATTAATAGTTATAGTATAGTAGGACACATTGGGAGGTTACATGAAGTTACTTGAAATCTCTACATATAAAATGCCAGAATGCTTGATATAGATGTGAACTTCTTTTTCATCCTAATCAGTGGTTCCCAGACAGTGGCCCCACACCAACCCAGAGCATCCCTTAGGAAATTGTCAGAGATGTGATTTTCCACTCCAGCATAAAGTATAGAAAAGCAGAGCTCTGGAGCTGGTGGCTGGCTTTAGCAAATCCTTAGCTGCATGACAGCCACAGACTCAAGTCAAATCTTCTCTAGACACATGCAGAAACTGAGGCACAGTTGAGGTCATTAGGTACAGTTTCTGAGCTAATATTAGAAGCCCAGTTTCTTTGGCTAGTACTGTTTTTCTCCCTTCATACCAGTCTTCATCTTTGAATCATGAATCTGGGAACAGCTAGAGAATGGAGTCTAAGTCTGAAGATAAAGTAAAGGCAGAGTCACCAGCCTCAGCATCCTGCAATTGTAGCACTCCAGCCTCTGCAAACACTGACAGATAAAGGTATGGACTGCGGTGTTAAGCTAGAACTTTAAAGCAATAATAAAATTAACTGTGGATGTTGGTAATTTAGGACTATGAGATTACTGTAGTTTTTCTATTATTCAATGTTTATTGTAATTTTTAGTTTTCTCTGAGTTGATAAAATTTGCTCTTTATTAAACAGCATTTATTAAATATCAGCACTTAAAAGCTAGGTTTAGGAAACTTTTAATATGTTTATTTGTATTTCTTTCATGTGCCTGGGTGGGAATTGATGTGTGTGTCACAGCACACAAGGAGAGGTCAGTGAGCAACTTGAAGGCGTCACTTCTTTCCTATTAACATGGGGATCTTGAGACCCAAATCAGGTCATAAGGCTTAGATGCAAACATCTTCAACTACTGAGTCATCATTTTTGGCTGGAAAGCTTTATGATAAGTGTTAAAATAATTATTTTTATTGATAATTTACATTTCAAAAATCTTTCCATTTTTCTTACTGGATTTTATCGAAGTATCACTCTTGAATTTTTATTTACTTATCTATTTGTTTATTTTGGAGGGGGGACAGGTTCTTATATGACCCAAATTTGGCCTAAAATATCCTGTCTTTTTTTTGTTTTTATTTTAATTTTTTGTTTCATTTTACATATCAACCACAGTTTCCCCTCCCTTTCTCTAGCTCACTTCCCCTAACATTCCCCCTCACCACTATTTAGAGAGAAAAAGGCCTCTCTTGGGAAGTCAACAAAGTCTGGCATACCAAGTTGAGGCAGGACCAAGCTTCTCCTGGCAGCATCAAGGCTGAGCACAGTATCCCACTGTACAGAATGAGCTTTAATATAACCAGTTTGTGCACTAAGGATAAATCCTGGTCCCACTTCCCTGGGCCCCACGAAGAAATCAAGCCATACAACTGTAACCTACATTCAGAGGGCGTAGTCCCATCCGGTTCTTGAGCTGTTAGTTCAGGGGCAGTGAGCTTCCACTAGCTTGGGTCAGCTGTCTCTGGGGGAATCCCCATCATGTTCTTGACCGTCCTTGTTCATATATTTCCTCTTTCCTCTCTTCAAACTGACTCCAGGAGCTAGCCCCAATGATTGACTGTGGATCTCTGCATTTACTTCCATCAGTTACTAGATAGATGAAGGTTCTATGATGACAATTAAAAGTCACCAATCTAATTACAAGAAAAGGCCAAATTAGACATCTTCTCCACTATTGCTCAAAGGATTAGCTGGGATCACCCTTGGAAATTCCTGAGAGTTTTCCTAGTACCAAGTTTCTTCTTAACACCATATTGGCTGCCTCCATTAAGGTATCTCTTTTATTACTTCCCCTCTCTGTCGCTCCAACAACTCGGCCATCCCAATCCTTCAGTTTCCCATCCCTCCCATACCCAACCCTTGTCCTACCAGATCTTACCTGTTTCCTCCTCCTGGGGTAATTCATGCTTGTCCCTCTTAGGGTTATCCTTTTTAACCTAGCTTCTCTGGAACTGTTGATTGTCTTCTGGTTATCCTTTCTTTTATATCTAATATTCACTTAACAGTGACTAGATAGTGTTTATCTTTCTGTGGCCTAATTTTTTTTTATCTCTACAAGATGACCACAAACTTATATATATAGAAAATCCAAAGTGTTAAGAATACAGGAGCGTTTCGGTTGTTAAAAAATGTTTAGTTATTTTTCTAATGTGGAACTAAAATACACCAATACTAGGAAATTACTTTTGTAATTGGAAGGAGTTTAAAAACCAAAATTGTCACTAACAACTCTGAAACAAAGAATCTAAGTGAAACTGCCTTATAATTTGTTGATTTTATTTTTAATAAAAGGTAAGGCATTCACACTTTACAGTTATGGAAAACATGAAATGCAGGGAAGAGATATGTATATTTCTCTGCTGCTCTCATGGGAGACTGTAAAATCAGGTAGACATAAAGGAAAGTGTAATGTCAAAGTGTGTAATGTCAAAGACTGTGAGACTGTTTCAGAGCCAGCTGTAGCCACAAGGCTGTATGACCTTCAAAATGCTACTTAGCTTCTCCAGAACTTGATTTTCTTGTCCTAGGGCTGAGGATAATAATGTCTATCTCAATGATTTATCATAATAAATAAAATGAAGCCATATATTTAGTGCAGCAATTAACCTCTGTTGCAAATGACTATGATGTAATGTCTCATAAGTTCAGTGCTCACTGAAGTTTAGCTCTAATTGGTCCATGTTCTTCTACTTTGTCATTAGGCATCCTGATCAGTACTGTGTACTCATAACAAATATAGACACTTCATTTTTTTATTCTGTCTCTTTGCCTAGCATCCTTTCTGAGTTTCCTGCAGTGTTTAGCCTTATCATTCATATTGGCTTATCAATACTCATGATACATTTTTTAAAGCTCTATCAAGAATAAAATGTATTTTTGAATGATAACTCATGTTTCAATTTATAGACAGTTGGCTTGTTAAAATCCTACCTAAGAAAAATGTTAATTTCTTTCTGCAATTGTAGAATGACAATAAGTTATGAAAGAACATGCTGATTTGTAGGTATTATCTTAGAACATCAGAATCCATATCACTATGTAAATGGAACTACTAGAATAACCTTAAGATTACTTGGAGTATATGATTGTAGTTCCTAAAAGGAGACAGATATGTGTTAATCTATTTTCACTACTGTGATTCTCAGATAATAGTAAGGAATAGAAGGCGTGTAAGGGTTATAGTTCTCAACATGGCCATAAATGCTACACATGTGGAAAATGTAAGGTCATATAATTTTTAAAGTTTTCATTTAATTATTTCCCAATGATTAATTAAAATGTAGTCTTTAGTCTTTGAAAAACATATTGATTTATTCTGTTTAAAAGTTAAGTTCTGTTTATTTTTAATCCAGCTTATGCACAAATGAAATCAAATCAATATGCACTAATGTTCTGAAATGTCTAGATAACATTCACATTGAATTTCAAACTTCAAGGTCAGGGAAGTCTTCATTGAATTTTATCTAACACGGATTCTGAAAACAGTCTGCTGTGGCTAGAATCTTAACTTTCATTCCTTATTCTCTGTGTAAACTAGGCAAATCACACAATCATTCTAATTGTATTTCTCCATCTTCAAGTGTGGATAACAAAACTTGTCAACTCATTGAGCTTTAGAAGATATTGTTACAATTCATAAGTTATTTTAGCATATTCCTAAAAATATTGTGATTTTGTTCGTGTTATTATTAACAGTACTTTTTATTATTACACATTTAAATGCACCTTTAAAGGTTGATAATTAATACTCAGTAAGAAAGAAAAACAGATTATCATTCACAACCTTTTACATATTGTTGATTACATATCTAAAGACAAGTTCTAATATTTAAACTTGTTTCAGAATCTAAAACAATTTTAGAACTGAAAAATAGTTAAATCTTTCAAATTTCAGTCATGGAAAATTAATTTCAACATATTCATTGACCTCACAAATCTCCAATAGAAAACAGAAAACTTCAGAATCACTTTCTGTATTTGCCCTGGAAGATGTGGCAAAGTGTTTAAAAATGTGTCTACAATGACCATTTATTTTAATTTTTACTGAAAAATCATAACCAAACATTTTTTCCTGTGAAAAGCCAATAACTATTAGAGGTAAAGTGGTATGTTTAAATAGACTTCCTTGAAATTTTGGAAATAATAACATTTGAAATGTTTTCGTATTTTAGTCTTAGTCTTTAGTATTCTATGAAGTTATGGTTTGGCCCACTGGGAAATGCAGTGTCTTTCATGAATTTTTACAAGCCCAAAGGATGTATTCAGATTACCCTGAACAGTTTTTGGCAATGATAAACATATCTATGTTGATCCAGAGGGATGATCTCAACTTCCCATTTCTTGCTGAGCAGGATTAGCATAATCAAAATGAATATCCTTCCTAAAACATTCCCCTCTGTAGATATGTCTAAAGTTTTATAAAAAATCGTGAGGTAAAAGAAACTGCTTCATTTTTTCTGAGGCTATATGGGTAGAGATAGAAAGAGATTTGCAAGAAATCTTCATTTATGAACTGATTGAGGAAAGAACTGGAAGAGAATTTGGGGAGTTTCCCAAAAAACTCTAAATCTGTAGTCTAAGTCAGTGTTCTTAGATTTGGCTGCTTTATAAAATTATCGGAATTTTAAAAAGTAAAATAAAATTTCACTGTCTTACATATTTCCCAGACCCAGGAAATAAAAATGCTATGAAAGAAGAAAGTTATCAGTATTTTTGTTTTAAGGAATCCATTGTTGTTTCAAATGTGTGCTGAATTTGAGGATCATTGCCTTATATATTAACTCAAGATCACAACCACAGACTCCATATATATGAGATCAATTTAAGAACTAAAGATTTTTAACAATAAAATAGGCATTTAGAAGAGAAATGAGATTTGTCTCTTTTCTAAGAAATGTAGATATTGGAGAAGCAATAATGAAGCAACGAAGAAAACTATAATAGTAAATAAGATACTGATACTAGCAAGAGTTCAGGCTTTGTGAGGAACCAGCATTAGCTCCAGAGTAAGGCCTAAATGTGAAAGCATGTCACACAACTTTCAGCAGCCAGTAACAAAAACTGTTAGTCCTGGGAGGAGAGAAGTTCAGACATAGGCCAAGACCCATAGGACTAGGGAATCCTCCTAGATGTCTGAGACCCCCATGACCACCTGAGGCTTGTTTTCCATGATAGTTGCCATGGATCATCTACCATGTCTAGGAGATCAGACTGGTCCACGTGTGCTGTCTCCCTGCCCTTTGAGGCTTGGCCTCTTCTCTCATCTCTTCCATGATACACCTTAAAAGCCAGAACTAAGACTTTTGTCTGGAGTCTGCCTGTGATTTCTTATGGCCTGGGTAGCCTTAATGGGTTAAGAGAAGTTGCTTTTTCTCAATGCTCTCAGAATTTAAGTTAGTAGACTGTAAGAGTACATTTGTGAGGCACTTGATGAACTTTATTTGGGGTAAATATGGTTGCTAGGTTTGGAGTTCCCGGAAAGGAAATGGTTGAAAGCAGGTGAGAGCTGAGATTGAAAGTTTAGAGCTGAGATATGAGAAGAAATAGAGAAGCTTTTAAGAGTAGAAGGCTGGAAAAGGTTTAGAACTGAGATATGGAAAGGGAAAACTCTTTCCATGCACCCGTAGGCTTGCAAAAGTTAGCTTTCATAAAGCATTGTGGTCCGTGAGCCATTAACCGGCTATTTTGGATAATTTAAGGAGTATTTAGGTCACTTTTGTGCAAAAACTGATAAGCTTGGTAAGGCATGAGACATAAGTCTTAAGTGCACATCTTAGAGGTGAGGATGGCTTATTCTCTGTTATTGAGGACCAGAAAGGGTTTGGGGAACCTGCTAAAGCTGAGTTGTCACCCAGCTAGCAGTCCCAGAGGATGGCATGACCACACTTCAGCAGTCCTGTACTTTCAGAGTGGCCTGCTTGGACAATGCCCAAATCCATGCCACTCATCTCTAGGCACTTTTCAGCGCAATGAGATGGGCTCCAGAGGTAAGCCCTAAGTAACCAACACTGGCCAATGCAAAGGTCTGTCAGCCATACACTGTGCATCCATGTGCTACCATGAGGGGTCTACCGGCGGTAGCACCCAAGGTAGACATTAAGGCAGACCTCTGCGGACAAGTCCATGGGGGAGCTTCATAACAGGGAAGGCCAGAAATGAGATCTTTCCCAGGGCATATCTTATGTACATTTTCCTGGAAGCATTTCTTCCAGGAGAGTAAAGGAAATTTTATGGGAACAGGGTTCAGACAGAAATAGAGTGTAGGGATGTCTACTATATGTAAGCTACAATAACCTAAAAAAGGTAATAAAAGCTGTAAGGAAGCCTAATTATATCTCATATTTTAGTTAAAATATTATTGGAGATCTAATAGAATACATGTGATATAAAAGAAGAGTGGATGGTGGATACTAGGCACTGTATAATTAATTGGGGATAAGATTGAGAAGATGGGAGAGATGGAGTGGTGGGGTGGGTTATCTAAGACTAAAAATGCATAAAAATATACTATAGATATATACTAGTTTGTAAAAAATTCCAAAATATAACTTAAAAGCATAAAACATTTTAATATAATTATCATACATTAGTCATTAGAGTGATTAGTCAGAGGTGACCCCAGAGATCGCCGAAATGACAAAGGCTATTGCCATTGCCCTTAGTTATCCACCATATGTAGATTGCAAAGCCTTATTGCGAAAGATGTCACAAATTGTGGATGGAGGGCATAGAAAACAAACAAAACAGAACCAAAAATAAAAAAAAAAAAATTTAGTCCAAAGGAGAGACTTCACAAATGGCTAGCTTCTTAGTAACCAAAGATATATGGAGGCTGCTAGAAAAAGGTGCATTAATGGTCTTGCTTGCAGTCAGACCCTGTATTCTGTAGTATTGACCTTCCAGGTAAGATGTGCCCACTGCTGTGGTAGTGTCATAGCTCTTATGGGATAACAGCTTTTCTATGAAATGGTCTTTCTGTAAATTGTGAATACAGTTACCACTTACAGTTAATTAAGAAGTTGCTTTGGCCTATGGCAAAACAGGATATAGCCAGACGAGAAATCCAAGCCGAGATACAGGAAGAAGAAAGGCAAAGTGGAAGGAGATGCTGTGAGCCACCCAAGAAGCAAGATGTGTGACAATAGCTAATGCCACTAAGTCACATGCTTAGACATAGATTAATAGCAATGAGTTAAGTTGAAAGAGTTAGTTAGTAGTAATCCTGAAACATAGGCCAAACACTTCGTAATTAATATTCAGCTTCTGAGTGATTATTATAAAAACAGCTGCTGCAGGACCAGGCAGGACCGGGTGGGACTAAGAAACTTCCAAATACACAGCACTCTGATTATATTTGTGGTCTGTTCTTTAAAAGGGAATTTTGTACTTAACATTTTGGTCCTGATGGGAAAGAAGCCAATGAGTAGGGTGATTATGCTATCAAAGTACCTTTTCATATGTACTCACAGACCTGGGCTCCTTTCAACCTTACCAGAGAAGCTCTTGTTTGTAATGAGAAGCAGTCAATGTTGAGATGCTTAACTGGTTAAAATGCTAAGAATAGGAGACTGAATGCTTAGTGCTAAGTAGTAATCATAGCACAGAGATGCAGGGAACATCTAGAAAAATAAGGGAGACAGGTTGTAATAGTTTATAAATGTAGAGAAATTCTGTGAGATGCTGGCCTCTGGATATTGCCTGGCTATTACACACGTGAATTCACACCAGTTATGTTTACATGCAAAGACTTGCAGGCAATTACTCCAGAAAAAAACTCTGTCATAGTTAGGGGAGTTTCTCTCCAGACCCAATCTCTTACAAGGAGCTATTTACAGGTGATTATCACTGAAGAAGAGAGAAACTTTTTATTTATTTATTTTTAAATGAAACTACAACAGACTTCTCATGTTCTAGGGCATGACCCATCCTCAGTGTAATTGGACATAGCTGTCAAAAACAAACAGGAACAACCAAAAGCATAACATGAACTTGGAAGGAGGAAGCCCCAGGAGGAGTGCATGAAACGGGGACATATGAGGTGAATATGATTAAGTGTTGTTTTTTACATGTATCAAATTCTAAAGAATAATGTAAAATTAATATTGAGAACAAGAATTTAGATTTTGTGAGCAGCAGGAAAAAGATTAATACAGGAGCTTTGGGCTCTAGTGCTTAATGGCTGACAAGAGAATTAGAAAGAGCATATTTTTTTGATAAATACAAAATGAAGAAGAAAAAAATTAAAAAAAGAAAGAGCATATTTAGATTGTTTCTGAGAAAAGTAGCCTTTGCATTGATAGTCATATAAAATATTTAACATAACCTATTAAACAAGGAAACTATAGCACAGTTCAAGGAGTTTCAAAGAGGCAGAAGTTGGGGAGCTAATAGGGATATAAATATAGCCTGGAATGAGGTGTAGACTTATTATTGACCCTGTTGCAGAGCCAAACTGCAGGATCAGAGCTGAGCCAATCCTAAGGGTCAAGTTTGGCTACAAAGTCTGCAAAAGACTATGGAGACTATATTGGTAAAGGGCTGTTCACCATCCACACAGACAAATGGGAAGACCAAGAAACAATTCTAGTAATCCCTGTAGAAGGTAGGCCCAGAGCTGAGCTGTGTTCCCTAGCAGATGAGTACTTCTCTGTCATTTGGATCTTTGATGTAAACTATGATTGGCCAGATGAAACGTCTCTGGATCCTATCACATTTTTGCTGTATGTTCTCAGGCCTTGTTTTCCTGATATCATTTTAATACTCACATGTGTCCAGATTGTCTGAATGTACTGTGACACATTCATAGGGTGGCAACCTTCACCAGCTTATGACTTCTGGTTGGTGTTGATCAGATGATGTCTTTCACATATCCACCAAGGAATAGAGTTCTTCTACTGAATTTCACTCACAATGCAGCAAATGTTACTTTTGAAAGGAATGTATCCTGACAAGTCACAGCCCAGGAAAGCACAGTATGGAGAAACCAAAAAGGGTACAGCCTGCTTTCAATGATGAAAAGATTTAATTTGAAGATCTTAATTAAAAATAGGAGAAGCCCAACTTCTAATAATAAAAATCAGCTTTGAAGATTTTTCTAAATGATATTTCAAATCAAATATTTTCCTCAATACAACATCAACCTGACTAAATTTTGAAGCCAGTGTCTGCATGATATCCTACCAAAAATGTTGCCAATAAAAAAGAATTTATGTAAGACTGATGCTTATAGTCTTCTTTCTCTCTTTCTCTTAATAAAGAGAAGCAAGATTGCATTTTCAATAATATGCATAATTTTGTCTATTGATATTTACAATAAAGGTAGGTTTAATTAACCAATTCAAATTTAGAGAGACAGGATGTTGACACTTTCCTGTAAATTAATTGCTAGTAAGTACTGGTAGTGAAAAAAAAATAATTTGAACAAAAAATTAAATTATTAAAAAATAAGGTTTTGGCTTATAGTTTTGCTACTAAATTATAAGTTATATTGAGTTTTGAAAAAAGATTAAATTATTTCAACACTGTTTGCTATTGGATTATGAATGATTACAACTGACAGGCTATCTTATTACTAACTAGTTCCCCATTTAAATACTTGATTGTGTACATATGTATGTGTGTGATATATGTAAAAGGGTACGGTATGTGTGAGTACAGCCATATGTTTGTATGTTTGTAATGCTTATTTGTTTAATTGCTGTGTATATTTACATATAGATAGATATATTTTGTTTGAGCACATTTGATATGTCTGTGTTTTGGGGTGTCTACATGTAGACACATAAGTATGTACATGTGTATGTTTTGGTGTGTATGTGTTCATAGTGTATGTAAAATTATGTAGTAAGTGTGCATGAATTATGTACACATAATCATGTGTGAAAGTAGCACATGTATGTATTGCTATATGTAATATTAGTATATATGTGCATGTGTGTAATGTATATAAGTGTATGTTGCATTAACTTTTAGCTCATTTCATTTTTCCATTAACTATCTCTCTGTTTAATGAACCAAATGGCTTTTTATTTCTTTTACTATTTTGATTATGTACAGTTTTGATGTCAGTTGGATTTTAGAACATGCTTACTGTTGATTTCGTTGATTCTAAAGTTTTTTGTTATATCTTCAAACATTCTGACATCCTAATGATAACCTGTTATTTCTTGGGAAGGCAATGGTGGGGAGCACATAGAATGGAAATGTCACTTTCAGCATCTTGGGGACAGATTAGCTGGTTTCTTCTGTGGTATTGAGATGCTATTATTATGGCACCTGCATCCATGGCCAGGATTTTTTTTAAAACCTGGTGACAATCCTTGGAAAAACAGGACAGTCTCTGCACTCTGTGCATCCTGTCATGACTTTGTTTTGTTGGAGAAATCTAAATGTTTTTTTTTTTTTGTATTAGCAGACAGCCTGCTGGGGAAATTCTGTGTTTTTTTTTTCTCCCCTTTAAAGCAACACTTTTGGGGCTACACATTTTAGCTGTTTCTTGGTGATGAATGAGTCTCAAAAAGTTTAAGTTTTTCCTCAAAGTAATATCTTGTAAATGACAGATTCTTTAACATTGCAAAATCTGTCTTTTTCCACTATCTACACAGCTAATCTTGTTTACATTTGGGCCCAAAGGCAAAAGCACAGAATTCTACTGCTTTTTCTGGAAGCTGCCCTTGACTCTGGAAACCTGTATATTCATTCATATAGCTGAGGCACTAAAAGCATAAGAAATTACTTTATTTGAAGCTAGTCTCAGCTTCTTTTTTTAAAAAAAAAATTCTCTAAAACACCTTTTAGACCCTGGACTTTGTGTGACCAACTCTTTCATACTCCCAGAGCTTTGAGACCCAGGAAATTTCAATTTTCACCTACTGCTGGTGAATCATTTGAGTATTTGCAATGAAACACATCATCTTCAGGTTAATATTCCTTTCCTCAGAACATATGTGTATTACAGGATCTTAATTTATAAAACAACAATTATAGTAGCACTAGTCATACACTCTTCTAAGGTTAATCATATATTTATATATAAGAATTAGAAATAAGTGTGCATATATGTATTATATATTTAAATATATTCTTAATGAATCCTAACAATAACCTAATAAAGTAGGTTTCATTCATTCATTTTAATTTTCAAAGGAGAAACATGATATCAATATGCTTTTGTGACTAATCCATGATTACAGTGTTAGAACCCAGTAGCATCATAGTGCAAAACAAATCAAGGTTTTCTTATACTGGCAAACATTGCTATTCCTCCTACAAACTTCAAGTAATTTTACAGACCTAACTTGTTTTTTTTTTCACTAAGGATATAAGAGGCTTAATTCTTCTATCTTGGACTCTCTCAAAGGTTAAAAAAAAAAAAGTTTGCATATAAACTTTTGAAGTGAAATGAGTAGTTTATCTTATTTAACCATTGAGTATTGTGAGATAAAATTGAGAATAAAAAATGCTGTGAATATGATATGCCCAACTGTGAGGTTTGGGGACCATAAGCTGACCCTGTTTTATAAAGTCTCATGGTGTGAATTAAATTATAAAGTGGTGTATAGAAACTGACATGGATCTGTGCATGACAAGAGGTGAAAATTATAATCAATGATTATATTATATATAGAAATTATATATATTATATAATATATAATATAGTATAATATATACTATATTATATAAAGAAATTATAAACTAAGGAGTTTGTTTCAATAATACCTCAACACATCCTTTTTTAATCTCAATAGCATTTATAAATTCATTCATTTAACATTTATTAAATATCATTTATTTAGTTAATAGTAGATTTGAAGTAATTGTTTTTATGGCACTGTTATTTGGACACATGCATCTACACATGCATATTTATTACTTAAAACCAAAGCCATGGCAAGGCTGTGTGCCTTGGAAACTGAATGTGCCATTTGACTATTCTAAAAATAACCACATGTTCAGTAGAAAGTCCAAAAATGCCAAGCATCCTACGTGATGATCCTTAAATAAATAAATAAACAAACAGAGAGAAGAGTAAACTGGATCCTGTCATGGTGGCATTAAAAATGTGAATGTCCAAATCCAAGTTATAAACCACTAAAATTTTACAAAATCTCAAAGCAACACTGGAAGCGTCAGTCACTCTGTTTCCATGTGAGCATTCTGCTCCAGACCTGTTAATGACATTTCAAGATGATTATTCCTTTTCACACGGAGCTATATCATTATATCAAACAAATTAATCAGACATTTTTTTCTCTCATGCAATATATCCCAACTGCAGGCTCCTGCCTCTCCACTTCTCTCACTGTCTCCCACTGCTTCCCCTCTTTCCAGACCCACTTACTATTCCTCCGTTTCCCTTCAACCTGGGATAACAACCAAACCAGGCAATAAGATTAAACACAATCCCTCCTAGCAAGGTTAGATGAGGCAACTCAGTAGGACGGAGAGAGTCTTAGGATCAGGCAAAAGAATCAGAGACATTCCCACTGTTAGGACTCTCACAAAAAACCTGACGCTAAACAACTGTAGCATGTGCAGACCTAGAGCAGACGCATGTAGGCTTATTGATTGCCATTTCAGTGTCTGTAAGTGCCTATAACCCTCCCTAGTTGATTCTGTGAGCCATGTTCTTGTGGTGTCCTTGACTCCCCTGACTCCAAAAACCCTTCTTGCCCGTCTTCGGCATTCCCTCAGCTCCACCAAATAAATGGTGGTGGTGGTGGAGGGGTGACCTCTGCATCTGCTTCTATTAGTTGCCTGGGGAATTCTCTCTGATGGTGATTGGGCTAGGCACTAATCTATGAGTTTAGGAGAATATCATTAGGAATCAGTTTTAGTTGAGGTAAGACCAAGTCCCTCCACCAAGTATCAAGGGTGAGGAAGTTGTTTTCCTGCTAGGTGTGAACACCAAGAGGCCAGTTCATGGACAGGGGATAAACTCTGGTCAGAGTGCAATAGGTTCCAGAAACTGCCCATGCCTATCCACAGTTGCTTTCTTGCCTTCTCTGGGAAGTGAAAGGGCATAAGGGGGAAGGGTGAGGCTAAGGCAGGCTGGGAAAGGGTGCAGGAGAGGGAGCAGCAGTGAGTATGGGAGATTTTTAAAAGTAAAATAAAACATAAAAGATGTAACTTTACAAGAGGAATAATTTCATTGTCTTTTTAATGTCAGTATTGGTTGGTTCTATCCTAGGTCTTTGGGACATTTAGCTTTTGATTTCTTGCCATTCAGGCAGTCTTGGGCTCTCATAGCTTGGGTCTGAAGTTAAAACCAACATCAGAAATGTTTTTAAACAAAATTGAAGCAAAGAAATGGAAATTTATATACTTTGGAGCCTCCATAAAACAAGCAAACGTTGTTTATTCATACAGAGGTTACAGTAGTTAAAATTAGGAACACTCTGTAAGAGTTGAATTACACTTCTCTGCTATAGGTTAGGTACCTATGCAGAGAATAAAATGGCCAAGAGCCTCCAGGTTGGTCTTGTGGAGCAGATACATGACACGCCATTTCAGAAATAGAAACTGTGATGTAGAGTTTATGACCTTAAGATTCATCAAAAGTCACCAGCTGTAAGATCACTGCACATTTCAGTAGCTAAGAAGGAAATTCTTTGAATTTGAACCTGTGCTTGATTAGAACCACAAAACAAAATCAAAGCAAACGTTCTGGCGAGATCTTTGGACTATTAGCATCCATGTCATTATGCTTCAAAAGCCATGATGAAAATGAAAACTCCTACAAAGTGCCAAGAAAACTAACATACTGGAGCCATTAACAGATAATTTCTGATAGCTTTCTAATAGTTTGTAATTTAGGAGGCTGAACTGATGCATATGAGAAAGCAATCAGAAAGCAGAGAACATATTCTTTTAAAAACAATAATCACCATGCAATTTTAAATTTGCTTTATAGTATTTAAAGCTTATGTATCTTTTAAATTTCACGTATTCATCATAAGAAGCAAGCAAAGCAGTTACTTCTATTCTGATGAATGAGGAAATTGGGTTTAATGGAGTTAAATTGTTTGGCCAAATGTCAGGGAATTGGACTGCTACTTCTGCTAAAGAAAGCTTGAACATTTATTCTTGCCTTTGGTTCTTTTTATCCTGTCAATATATAAAGTTTTCTCCTTGATAACGATTTATATATGTCTACACGTGATCATTTTACCCCATTAATGAAAACTGGAATCCTACCAAAAAATGAATGACTGTATTTGTCCCTTTTGAAAGGCACTTGTTCAGCATGAAAGGTAGCTACAAAATGTACATTCAGTTAAAATTATTGATGATGTATGTGGATATGCAGACTTTGTTCAATTTCTGTAGTGCTTGAAGAATATATGTAACTGAACAAGGGTAAAGAGATGGCATGGTCATAAGATGTGAAGTTAATATTTGCATTACTATAATGGAAATACATATCTTTCTGTACACATATACATAGAAAAACATGGTGGTAGAGTTAATACTAGATGGCAAAAGCATCATGAAATTATCTAGTAGATAGTCTGAGTTTTATCATTGATATATTGAGTATGTAAAGGCTCTCCTTAAGGTTTTAGCCATGAAGGCAGACAACAGGTTTGCTGCTAGTTAAAAAGGAGAGAACAAACATGCAGAATTAAAGTGGCATATTTTTTATTATTTATTTTAATCTACATACATAAATAAAAAGAAACAATTTAATCATACATTTTAAGGATGTCTAACAAAAGAATGAAACTTTAATACTGTACTAGGTGATGACTTAGTTAGGCTCAGCTACATGAATGTCTTGTTAAAGAAGAGTAGTCACAAGATGAGGAAATTATGGTTAGTATAAATATTTGAAGAAAAGAAGAAGACATACAAAGTAAGAATTATATATGTAGAGTTTTAATAAAATATGTAATATATAGCTTTATATATGTATGTTTATATGAAATATATTTTATATGTATGTTATATATAAGCATGTAGTACACACACTTTTATATTTATGTATGATATGTATTCTCAACACAAAAGTTTGTTGATTGTATTTGACTATAACGTTTTACAGAAATAAACATGTGACTCTTGAAAGCTGAGTTTACATAGACTGTGTATGCCTAGGAAATATGGTGAGCATTGTGATATTGTAGTCTAGAATTTCAAGTTGGTTAAAATGAGGAATTATTGAAAATGGCTACAGTGTAGCTACTGACAGAGTTCTGTGACATGAAACCAACATAGACTTCAGGAGGATGTTTGGCTTAGTAAGCTGTACAGCCTATATGCACTTAGGATACACTGCTGAAGTCAGGGTTTCTTACTTGTAAATTCACAAATCCTACAACCTTTAGAAGTCTGCTAGTTATCTAGCACTGTGCCAAGACTTCAAAACAGGAATATGATTTGGAAAACTGAATCTTATCTATGAATGAACTATAGGAGGAAGAAATAAAATTGGAGATGTGATTGGCTCATGAAAAATAATAGCACTTATTAATTTATTTGCAAGATCTCAACATGCAGTGAAGGGAAAGTTGCCCTGTTCCTTCCTCTACAAATGCAGTGATAAATAAATGTTAAAACATGTGTTTAAAATGCAAGAAAAATAAAAATGTAACTTATGACATATAAATAGCATTTTATGCTAAAGCAAAAGTATAATCTTAATAAAATGTTGTGTTTGATGTTAGCTAAGCTGGTTAAAAAAATGAAAAAAATTAGGTCTTTTACATTAAATTAAAATTTTCAATCAGTCTCCCCAAGGATCCAGCAATACCACTTCTGGGTGTATACCCTAAAGATACACATTCGCACTCTAAAGGCATTAGCTCAACTATGTTCATAGCAGCATTATTTGTAATAGCAAGAACCTGGAAGCAACCTAGATGCCCCTCAACTGATGAATGGATTAACAAACTGTGGTACATCTTCACAATGGAGTACTACTCAGCAGTAAGAAAAAAAATGATGTCCTAAAATTTGCAGGCAAATGGATGGATTTGGAGAATATCCTCTTGAGTGAGGTATCTCAAACTCAGAAAGATAAGCAGGGGATGTACTCACTCATTAGTGAACTCTAAACAAAAAAAGCAAAAAGCAAAGCATGTCCAAGCTACAAACCACAACCACTGAACAGCTTTGGATCTGAAACACCTGGGAGTGTCACCTTGGATCCCACTCCCTCTCGAGGAACACCTGATTCAGTCTTGATGTTTAGGTGAGGAAACTGCATCTGTCAGGAGTGGATGCTGAACTGAGCAATACTGGAACCTTGGGACCTCCTGCCCATGCTGGAGAGGAGATGGGGAGAAGAGAGAGTGACTGGAAGGGGTGGGAGGGGGAAGGGACCTTGAATAAGGATATACACGGATAGAAAATGTTACTTTATTCATAATAAAAAAGAAAGAAAGAAAGTGGAAAAAAAGAAAAAGCTTGAACCACTAAAAAATAATTTTTTTTCTGGTTAGTAGAAATTCACATAAATCAATTTAAAGATAGTTAAATATTGTTGTATAAGAAGATATACCATACACGCACACCATTTAATTTTGTGGAATTTTATAGATATATCACATTTTCTTATCCCCCTCCCCCAAAGAAGATTGTAGTACAAAGAATATAAAACAATTTTGAATGCTGAAGTAAATGTACTTAGTTAATCAATAATGTGGGAAGAGGAATATTTCCCTTAGATAAGATCCCAGTTGTTGATGTCTTACTACAAATTGAATAAGTTTTCTGGTCAGTGACTGGTATAACATTGTTTCATGCTAGGAGATAGCATGATCCCTTATGTATTCAAGAAATCACTGAGGATTTTGTATGTTAAACCAAGTACAAACAGGATTGGGCAGGTGATACAAACATAATTTAGGAAAGTGGCTCTGAGAATGGAACTGGGCATAAAGGACAACAAAATGTTAACATCAACTGTAAATACCAGGCAAATGTTTATCAAGGAGATGAGAAAATTCTTGCTATTTTGATTTTCATTTGGCAAATGTGGTTAGTGATACAGGGAAAAAAGAGTACAGATAAGTATGAGGTAGGGGTCAAACATAATTTAAATTCTAAAATGCAATTTTGGGGGAAATGAATTGTTAAGTATTTGCAATTGTATTCTCTGGGTCAGCAGGTTGCCTTAGCCATTACAGCTGTGTTCTCTATTAGCTAAGGTTTCTGTTGGTGTGAAGAGACACCATGACTATGGCAACAGTTACAATTAAAAACATTTAATTGGGTGAATTACAGGTTCGGGGATTTATTCCATTATATTCATGGTGGGACATGGTGGCATGCAGGAAGTTGTAGTTCTGGAGAAAGAGCTGAGAGTTCTACTTTTTTCCGGCAACAGGAAGTGAATTAACTCACTGGGTATGGCTTGAGCATATATGAGATTTCAAAACACCCCTACAGAGTGACCTCCAACAAGGCCAAACATACTGCATCAAAGCCACACCTCCTAATAATGCCATTACTTTGGGGGCCATCTTACAAAGAAAAACATTTAATTGGGTGGCTTACAGTTTCAGAGGTTATTCCATTATTTTCATGCCATTACTTTTGGGGCCATTTTTCTTTAAAGTACCACATTCATTCTCTGGCCCCTAAAGGCTTGTAGCCATAGCATAATGCAAATTTTATTCAGTCCAACTTCAAAAGTTCTATACTCTATAACAGACTCAACAATGTGTAAAAGTCCAATTTTCAAAGTCTTTTCTGAGATTCAGGCAATCTTGTAACTGTAATTTCCTATAAAATCAAAATAAAAACCAGATTACATACCTCTAACATATAATGGCATAAGATATACATTACCATTCAAAAAAGTAAGGAAGGGGGCATAGTGAGGAAATAACCGGGCCAAAGCTAGATTAAAGAACAGTGAGACAAACTTCAAAAGCTGCATTTCCATGTCTGATGTCAAAACACTCTTCAGGTCTCCAGCTCCTTGCAGCTTTGTTGACTGTAACATACTTCTTTCTCTTGGACTTGTTCCACACCCCACTGTCAGCTTTCCTGGGCCAGAACCGTACGGCTCTGTCATCTCGAACATTTTGGGGTCTCCAAGGCAATTCAGGCTTCAACTTTACAGTTTCACACAATGGCCTCTCTAGGTCTCCACTCAGGGACACCACTGACACATGCCTTCTCTCAGTGGCTTTCCTTAGTCTCTAAGGCAAATTTCATAACCCCTTTCTTCTATCCTTCTATCTAAAGCCAGAACTACATGGCTGAAGGTGTCAGGTTCTGCTGCTTGCTGTGGCTGTAACATTGCTCAATTAAATTTTCCTAAGCTTTCTGTTTTTCATGGTTACCTTCCCTGCCTAGACTAGGCTGTCCTTGAACTTTTCTCTGTAAACTATACTGGCTTTAAATTCAGAGAACCATCAGCCTCTGCCTTCCCAGTTCTGAGATTAAAGGTGTGCACCACAACACCTGATTCTAAACTTTAATTTCTTCTCACAAATTAGAAAATTGGCTGCATGTTACCTTGCCCTGAAGTAAGTCACTACTCTCTTTATTTCATTTCTTAATCTGTTTATCTTTCTGAACACAACACTTAATTCTATTCCACTAATTCCTGGTGTTCTTTTCTCCTCAAATTATTCTACATCTTGTACATTTTCTTGCTCAGCTTTTCCCTTTTCATTAAAAATGTTCATGAGAGTAACCACTAACGACCACAGGACAGAGTCTATACTAGGCTGTTTTGAGATTTCCTTTGCCAATGAAATTAATCTAAAACTTTTCACTTTAGCTTCAGGTAGACTCTTTGGACAAGAGCAAAAACCAGCCAGTTCTTCACCAAAATATCACAAGAATCATCTCTAGGTATTGCAAAATTATTCTCCTCTAAAATTTCTTAATCTACCCCCAGCAGTTCCAGCCATTCTCTGCACCATTGTCTTCTGTGATGCTACTAGAATGGCACCTTAAACAGGGCTTAAAGTATTTCACTGCTTTCTTAACCCAAAGTACCAAAGTTCAAATTCCTTGAACCAAAATCATGGTCAAGCCTATCACAGCAATATCTGAGTCCCTGGTAACATCTTCTGTCTTAGGCTTCCTATAGTTGTGAAGAGACACCAAGACCACAACCACTTTTATAAAAGAAAACCATTAATTGAGTGGCTTACAGTTTCAGAGGTTTGGTTCATTATTATCATGGTTGGACATGGCAGAATGTAGGCAGACACTTGCTAGGGAAGGAGCTGAGAGTTCAACATTTTGCAAGCAACAGGAAATGAACTGACTCTGTGAGCATAGTTTGAACACATCTTTGAACCTCAAAGATGGCTTCTATAGTGACATAATTCTTTCAACAAGACCAGACCTAGTTCCACAATTCCATAGCTCCTAATAGTGCTACTACATTTTCTGGACATGTTCCTTTAAACCACCACAGCTGCCAATGAATGGCCACTTTAGCTCCTTCTTGGGTTTTACATGGTAGGAGAGGACCAACTTTCATAAGTTGCTTTTTGACCTCCATACTCATTGTGCCATGTATAAGCATGCAGATATATATGCATGCACATATATAAATATATATGTATATATGAACAGATACAATTTTAAAAAATGTAAAATTGCATCCCAATGTGCATGTGAGGGTCAGATGACAAATTTAGGTGATTCGATCTTCTCAGATCTTTTTTCTTGGGTTCAGGCAATCAAAAGTCATCAGCTTTGGCCATCTGCTGAGACATTTTAAACTCTAACAACTTTTAAGATGGCTCCATTATTGCTCATTTTATTATGATCACTTTCTTTCTCTTATATACACAAAGCAAAAGTGAATGCCACATATTCTGAGATTCATTCATTCCAGCTTCTGTTGTCACTTATTGGCTATTGCTTCCTTTTATGAAATAGAAAGTAGACATACAAGTGTCCTACAAAATTGCACTGGTTTATGCTATTTTTTTCTTAACTGTAAATCTACTTATATGTGTTTAGTTTAAGTATCAGACTAAAGCCACGTTTTAATCTTAGAATAATAAAATCTATTTTCTTGCCTCACCCTAGCTTTTAAATAGTTAAAAAAATTATATATTACTGCTTCTTAAAATGAATGTGTGGGTTTTTTTGCTTCATCAAATGAGATATTAGTAAATATTGAAAGGTCTATGGTTTTTCTCATTAAGTCTAATTTACTCTTCTTGATTTTATCTTCTTTTAACCTTACCCAGATGTTTAAACCAATGTTATCTCCTCTTTCTTTCCAACATCTTAAAAGACTTCCATTTAGACCATCCTGGCAGGTTTGCTAATCAGTTCCTTCCACCATCCACATCTCTGTGCTTCTCTTCTTCATCCCTAAGGGCATGCCTACTGCTTCTGCCAGTCACAGAAGCATCCACCCATGCTCTGAAATTAGTTTTCTCTCTCAACACCCACTGCTGTATCCCCTTACTGTACTCTACTTATCCTTCAGAGCACTTGATACTTGCTATCATTTAAATAAAAAGATAATTTGGATTAATTTTTACTTCATGAATTTTGGAACAATTAGGGTATCTACTGAGTACAAGAAAAATGCTGACATTAAATTCCATTTGGCCTTTAATTTTCAAGATCACTTAGTCTATTTAGTATAGGAGATATACACCCAAATCATCTGGAGAACAGAGTTGGTTCATTACAGTACTGGTAATGTGTCACAGCACAAAAAAACATTAATTCTGACTCATGTTATCAGAGAAAGCTTAAAGAAGACGTGGTGATATTTTGTGAACCCTCTAAGAAATAAAGCTTGCTCGAAGATCATAGAGCAGAATTAGCCATAGAAGTAAGGCAGTGGTGATACACACCTTTATGCCTGTGCTCCCAGTGCTTGGGAAACACACTTGGTAGGTTGAGGTCGAAAGTGATATGGCTGGGTGAAGAAAGGAATATAAGGGAGGAAACAGACGTTCAGCCCTGCCTTCCCTTCCTTTCCTTTTGGCTGAGGATTCAGATTCTGAGGATTCCTGAGACAGGATCTACCCCTATCAGCATGAGGAATCAGTAATGCTGAGAAGTTTCTCTAGTGCCTTGTTCCTCTGCTTCTCTGATCTTACAACATTTACCCCAATATCCTGCTCTGGGTTTTAGTATACGACCAATTAGAATTCTTGCAACAAGACGATGCTGTTTGAGAAGAGGATTCCTCCCATTTAATAGAACTTAAGGAAGCTGAGGAAGAAAGGTTGCTATGTATTCAAGACCAGCCTTGCCTACAAAGTAAAACTAAGGAAAAAAACAAAGGAAAAATAAAAATGCGAGGAACCATATCAGAGAACAAAACTTAGAAATGTATCCAACTTCTAAAGTTTACACCTTATACAGCTCCCTCACACCAAACTATCTCAGTAGTCCTCTGCAAATGAAGTGGTAACAATTAGCTTGTGGTCATTTCAGGTCCAGGTTGAGATTGTTTATATGTAGCTTCCTGCTCCTGCTATTTCTGTCCAGATGAGCTCTGGCTAATGTATGGAGAGGTTGGCATGTGGAAGTAAGGAACTAAGCAGAAACATATTATTACATCAATGTTGGCCAGCATATCAACAATATTCTATGAATAATAGCTCTCAGGGTATGCATTTCTTTTACCTATAAGAGTCCATTTGAGCCTTACATTCATGTGCATTTAATGTAAGTAGTATCAGCCTTCAGCATGGGATCAAGGAACTGAGGTCAGGTTTGCCTGTATAATTTGTGCAGAAGTCTATGGTATTCGCATAATGTGTATGTAAATTCACATCACATAGAAAAATTGTTTTCGAGCTGTTTGTCTCATTTCAGAAACTGTGAAATTATTTAACAGAGTAACACTTAAATGAATGCCAGCTCTGCATATGTGATTTTAATTTTTCCCCCTGTTTTTCTAGTTTGTTGTGTAGGCAGGCATTTTATATGGTTTGGGTTATGTGGTACAACAGTAAGACTTGAACATGCTCTTCTCTGTCCAAAACTAAAATGAGTATCACTTCAGGCATTTATGCCGCTTTCTTCTTAGGAGCATCTTTAAGTAAGATCTATAGTCACATCTGTTTATAACGACACAGATAGACTAAAGATAACTTGTGCTTATTCTGGCTAGATACAAAATCTATAAAGATATCTAATTACAAGTGGCAAATTGAAAAAGGAAAGCAAAAATAAGCTTAGAAATCTAGAACATTTGAAGTAATTTAATATAAGTGCAGATCATGCTCCATGGAATTCAGTTATTCATAGAGGCTCATAACAAATCATGCTTTATTATTTTGCCAAAGTATCAAATTTAGGAATGCCTATAACTATTTTATACTTTAGGAATTCCTTTGATTGTTCTTAACCTATAAAACACTAGACTAGTGTTTCTTATCCTTACTCACTAAACATTTATGCAATAGGTCCAATTAAATTGAATCAATTAATTATATTTATTTTAACCTCGAGGTCAATCAGAAGAGATCTTTCATTGTTTAATTATAGATTTAATTACATTCAATCACTGAACTTGAAAAAAAAAAACCCTACAGCACTTAACTCTAATGAGACTCACAGAATTTGTGCTGCAATGCTGCTGTCCTGCCCATATCCCTAAACTATATTGAGATGCAGACAGACAAGGCAACACAGACATGGGATCATGGGCAGAGCATGGACTCAGACACACTGCTTCTCAGTAGTTTTAAAAATTCCAGGTACCATGTTCTGGCTTTTTATCATTTGTTAATATTTGTACTTGTGATATTTATGCTTAAGAACCTGATCGCTTTTTATTTAAATTTTCATGTCTTCTTTCAGATTTTGTCTTCAGAACTGAGTTTTCCTTGAAGCTACAGTCACACAGCCAAAGGAAGAGCAAAGATAAATGCTGCACCAATAGTATTAATACCTTAAGTACTGAAATAAGTTTTTGCTTCATAGTGGTTATATGCTAGTAAATTATACCTTAGCAATTCTGAGGAAAGACACCGAGATAAGATGATGCTTTTATATCACATATAAAGTAAAAAACTTTCTTTACTCATTTGAGTAATTTGCTTCTGTATTCTGAACTGTATAATCATTTACTACATACATTAATTAATGATAGGGCATTTATCTCTTCACTACTGTCTTACATCTTTGGCCTTTATATTATTCATTGGCATTTGACAGGAATGGGCAGAGTAGGCCTACGTTTCAATATTCTCCTTGTGTTTTTGTTCAGACCAGCAAGGGCATCATCAGATATGATTGCCTCTTACTTCAACATAAGGACCATTTCTTGGCATGTTTGCTATTCATTGTTCACCTTTAGATGCTGATGATATAAAAGTGCTTGGTTTTCTTAGTTTCATTTGCAAGTTGATCACTAAACTAGGGTCTGTGCTACAGAGCTGGATCAGACAACCAATTGGGTCCCACTTTCGCTTTGTGCTATTTCCTGTTTGCATTACCTAGTAGTATAAATGCAAATTTTCCCCAGTGTCATCTGCCATGTCAGATGTTTAACATGTTTGTCAAGGGCCAAAGACAAAGTATGTCCTTTCTTATGCAAATATTCTTGTTATTCTCATGTAGTAGCTTCAGGAACAAACAAAAACAGGTTTTAACTGAAATGTTCAACAATCTGGCCTTTTGAAAACTGTCTTGTTATTCCATAATCAATGATTAGAGTGAAATTAGGTCAGCATACAAGCGGGGAAGTAGGCATAATCAGTTTTATTCATATTCTGATCAGCACACTGAACTATTTCTACAAAATTTTATCTCTTCCCAAGAAAGCATAAGAAATAGGAAGGAACCCACCAATGACTGGAGACAGAACTTTCTTTACATTGTCTAATAGACTCGTTTATTATTTGAAGCTGGTAAAAAGAGACTTATGATTCGTGTTGAAGAAAGAGTTATTTGTGCTTGATACATTAAAGACACTGTTTAAAAGCATTTTGTCCTTATAAAAGGATGACCCCTGTAGTAATTCTTAGGCAAGGAGGGACAAAATTCAACCAACAAAAAGCATATCTCGCCCCAAGTTCCCCATGATTTCTCCACATATAGCAAAAAAAAAAAAAAAAAAAAAAAATACACATCAGTAATTCATTGGAACATGCACATAGGTGAGCAGTACAGTGGTAGACTGCTCAGGAAACAAAAGGGTGGGGGGGGAAATCAGCATTACCTAAATCATAGAGAGGTGACTTACACCCTTTCAGTTGTCTTAAAAACATCAATAAGAGGAGCAATTAAAATATAGTCCTACATAGTACTAGCTAATGTAGATTACATAAGTATACAATATGATTCAACTAATAGTGCTCTGACAAGCATGAGCCACCAGTGCTAGGAAACAAGGCCCTGATCCATTGCTGAGAAAATATTAGCTCCCAATGTAACAAGTTTCTTGTATTTCAGTACTGAACGCAAACCAGGTCAAGTGGGTGGGTGGTGTTCTATTAAAAGGGGGCTGTATTAAAGCAAGGAGGCCATTTCCTGTTGTGTGTTTTATAATTCTGGAATTCTCTATTGGGCTTTTGCTTTCTCTATTTTTTTTTCCTCCCCTGAGCACTAGGTATCAAAAAAGATTTCAAGGTGCAAGTTGTACATTCTCATAGCAACAGCATCTCATCTCTTTCCTGAAGAGAGGGTTACAATCAGCATCACAATGTTAATTCTGTTTCTCTTCAGGTTTGTTCACATACATGTACTTCAAAATCATAGTGTTGATTAGGAAAAGAAACCTACAAACAAGAGAGAGCGCCATGCAATCATCCACTTCCTATTGTGCTGTGTGTCATTCCCATCCCTTCTCCCCTTTCCCTGTAAAGAGCTGTAAAAAATTTAAGGCAGATGAGGTATATTGCTGAAGAAAAAAGTTATTTTTGAAAAAAAACTCAAAAAAACTTTTATTCTGCCCTTCTACTCAAGAAAGACTACTCAACTATAAATCTAATACTAGAAAAAGCAGGAAAGACTCCGTCTGCATGGACCATACTGTGTCTTCTATTTCTAGAATGGCTTTTTGTTAATTTAATTTTAATAGAAAAAATAAGCACCTTAAGCTATGACCAAGAAAAGAACTTCATTATTACTGAGTCCAGAATCCAAACGGAATAGAGAACACTCGCTCCAGCTCTCACTCACTCGCACAAAGGCCAATGCTACTGATTAGAATTGTAAAGTGCTGTACTTAGTATAAACACTTGTGTACACTGCAGACACTGAAAAATAACCCTCAAGCACATTGTGTTATAGTTCCAAAAATATATTTACAGTCTATTACAAAGATTACAAATGGAAGTGTCTAGGTGACTGGATTATGCTAATTAAAACTATTTTTACAGATTATTTTTCCTTAGGGACAAAACATTTTAGTGAAATTAAAATGAGTTTTTCTACTCAATCAAAAAAATAAATTAAAATATCAAATAACACTGTACAGTGATTAAAAGAAAAAAGAAACGGGTGGGGAGGGGTTTGGGAAGCAATCCATTTGAGTTTTCTATAGCCATCTTTGGTCCTAAATGTGGGGAAACACATTATGTAGCACTGAAAATACCTGTTTCTTTGTGAAGCTCTGCAAGAAAATAGAAAAATATAGTGCATTTTCAATGTACTCAGAGCCACTGCCGAGAGATGTGTATACAAAACAAGACGGTATAAATAAAATTTACAAGTTTTACAAAGGAACATTTACAGATTTTGCTTGTTACCTGTTTGTTTGTTCATTTGTGGATGTCCACATTACCAAACAACACCAATTAGGACTGATCCCTGGGATCTTTCTTCATTAACATCATTATAAACAGCCCAATTTTCTTTGGAAGTACAACAGTTCGGTTTGGGGTAGTTCATGATTTTTATAACTTTTCAAAACATTACTCAAATATGTATACATTCCTGAAATATCTATAAAGACACATTTAATTATTGCTTATGAAATTCTAACACAGTAACCAAATAATATGGTTTAATAAATAAGTGAAAACAGAAAGCCAGACACTTTACTTCTTCCTTCTGTGGCAAGAGTTTTGATTTAAAAGAGGTGTGTGTGTGTGTGTGTGTGTGTGTGTGTGTGTGTGTGTGTGTTCATAGGTAAAGTACCTCTGCTTTTCTCACTGCATTGGTGAGAGGTTTCGTGGCGAATTTGTCTTTGAGTGAGAAGTGAACTGCCCCTTTGATCTTGCTTCAGAATAATAATAGTAAACTTAATTCTTTACTTTTGTATTTGGACTGTATTCAACAAGAAAGAATACAAAATATAGGTCAACTATTTCTCCTAAATTTCTTAATGTCTAAGACTGACAACTCTTCATGTGCTCAGACTGGGTTTTCACTAAAGCTGGGAACTCCTGCCTGCAGACCCACCTTCACCAGCATCTTCTAATAAAGCCACAGCCTTTTATCTTATACACATAAACCTAAAATTTGACATTTTTATTAAATTCTGAATAGTAAATCACTCTATAAACAATCTGTTAAAAGTGCCTTATAGTATTTATGGATCATTATTGCTTTTTTTTTTTTCATTGAAAAGTTAGTATGTTGTCTGATTTAAAAAAAAAAATCCTGTTAAAAAATATCAGAGCTCTTGGCAACTTGCAATTTAACTACCTGCCAATCAGCAAACACTATGAAAACATCACTGGTTAAACAGAAAATGACACAGCAGGGATACCAAAGCCATGAATGACAAAGTCATATCCTCAACTATGTGCAGTTTGTTTTTAAGTTTGAAGTTCTTCCAAAGGTACCCAGTGTAGTAACGTGTCATAAATTCAACACTAAAAAGGTCCAAAGCTACAAATAACTTTCTAAAACAAAGTCCTTATGCAGAATAAACACAGATGGTTCTGAAAAAGAAGAGCCTGAAATCACATATTTAAGGAAAATATTTCATTGATTTTAACAATAAGATCATGATTTTATTTGACAAATATATTCTTTCTTAAATTCTTTATGTACATTTTAAAAAGTCTATAAGATAAAAAGGAGGTTCGAGAGCTCAAGGTGTTGGGATGTTTTTCAGGTAGTACTTTGTTTATTGTCACTGCTGTGTTCCTGGCCACCAGTGGTGGATCCTAAATTCCCTTTTTGTGTATTCTGGTGGCACTTAGGAGTTCAAGTCTGTAGGTGCTTCTAAAATCTTCTCTTTATTGCAGGAAGGACTCAGTATATCAACTGTCTTCTAGCAGCATTCTCTGGATATACTGAAGGCCAGAAGTGTTCTCCTGCAGTCAGAAACCCCATATGAGGAGGAACTGCATGTCACACTTGGATGCCTGTTCCGTGTAAATGCAGCATTTGTGCTCGCATAGTCTGGATGCTGCTCATGATCTTCTTTTGATGGCCAACCAGTGTTATCCCTAAACTCATCACATCACTGGAAAAGACAAGTGTATGCATATTAGATTCATTACAAAGAACCAAAAATGGTCTCAGTGTTCATCAAATATCAATAAAGTTTTCTGTATACTTTATATTAACTGATACTAAACAGTATTCTTGGGTACTGCAATCCTACTCCAAAGATCATATGGTGACCCATTTGAACAGTCTTCTTTTCTTTGAAAAAGTAGATTAACAAGATTGTCTTTTAATTTATCATACTGATGCTTTTTAAGAAATCTGAATTGTATAAAACTTGTTTCAACCTTAAAATTTTATCACCGATTTAAAAGGCAATGAAATATCACTTGAACTATTATGAGTTTTAAATTATTTAACTGGAAGAATGGGTGTTCTGATAATAGGAATATTTGCTTGAACCTAGTAAGAGCTCAGAAATCAATGTTAGACAAAAATGTACAATGAGTTGAATTACATACTTCTGAGCATGTATTTCTAGCTGTACAATTGCTTTGCTTCCATTCAATAGTAACAAAAAAAACCATGACATACATATGTACATATATACATACAGTGCTACAGTCACAGTTTAAATTTGCAGTAAGTTAATTATAACTATTTTTATACTATTGTCTTTCCTAATAGCTAAAAATGTTGAGATTAGATATTTACAAGTAACTGAAACATTATAATGATACAATACTATTGTTTTGTATGGTAGGTTCTTTAAAAGCCCAGATTTGCAGAAATACATATTACTTTGGATGTCCTGGTATAAACATGTCAGCTTTATCTGTATGTCTGTTAAAAAAAGATGGAAGGGACAGAATGGGTATGCTGAAGTTCACATGCATGTCTTTTCTGGACATTACAGAAAAAGTATTTGATTACTAGGCTGAGATGTCTTCAGGAGAGCCCTGAAGACCGTGTAATCAATGATAAACTAGAGTAGAAAACTTAGTTCTTTTGACGTCAAGTTCATAGTGATTTTAAAGCTGATTTTAGAAATATTCCCGAGTGAAAGGAAAACTGAAGAGACAGTGGATAATAAGGAGAAAGCCCCACTGTGCAGGGTCTAGAATACTGGCCACAGAGACAGATTAATTATATGTCAAATGCCTGCTGAGTCACCTTAGAGGGTATTTAAATGTCTGACCTTTAGCCTTATCATTTACAAAATTAACATGTGACTACTGTTTTTAAGAAATAGTTAGTATGCCATATAAAAAAGAACTTATGTTTAAAGCACTATTGACATATAAACATTTTAAAGGACATGCCTTTTTCCTGTGATTTTTTTTAGTCTTTAGCCTTTCTCTACAAAGATAACTTAGCATGTGAATTGTGTATTGTACCTAATCATTTCTTAAACACAATTTAACAAGTTTAAACTTACTCAATAGTCATCCTGGCCACTGACTCCAGTGAGTTATAACCTGCTGCTGTGAAGTTATCCTTATACCTTTCCATCTTAATAGCTTGTAACCATTCTCCAACTGAACAAAAAGCAGTGAAGTCAGGAGTGCTCTGATCCAGAAGAGGGCTTATGGGCCTAGGTAAGGATGAAACACAGAGACAGATATTCTCAGAAATGATCAGAGAGAATGTGGTTCATTGAAACAAAGGTACAGGAAATGAAGGCAGATATCTTAATTGATCTATATAATACCCGAAACCAAATAAGTTATTCAGAAATGACAAATACCTGAATTTAAGGTTTAATTATAAGTGTACCCACTGGGCTGTGTCTGCCACAGGTTCATAAACACTATATAGGGGAAGATGCCTGGAAAAGTCATATTTGTTCTGTAGCTTTTTTACAAGGAGCTGATAGTAAAGAAGTTTACCTTGCTGTATCTTAACTTACCCAGACCACCAGGGTGCTATTCAGAGCTTTAAAAAATTTCTGATTTGATGAAAATTCTGAGAGTCCCATGGAGATAATAGACCCCTGTGAGTATAGCCAGGGCAGCATGCTTACCTACAGCTGAAGGTGAAAATGCCCTTCATTGCCCTGTGTCAGGCAATGGGAAGGGACTATTTGCAATCGGTATGTAGCATAGCATATGTAGAGTAATTTTATAGCTTCTAACTCTACAGCAGCACTTTATTAAAAAAAACAAAGCAAAATAATACGGTAGAATATAAGACTATGCCAAATCTAGAGGCATAATAAACGCTATATAAAAACAGTGCTGGCCTGAAATTGTGTACCCTTGACTGGTCACAAAACCAGGCCAGCACCAATTTTCTGAGAAAGACATCTGGTGTATTATCATAAATCTTAAGAAATGGGACATCCAATAACAACTAATGGATTTCTTTAAATACTAATTAAGGTAAAGCATCTGAAAAAGAAAAAAAAAAACCCAAAAAACTCTGTAAACATACCATTTAGTATGAATTTATGGTTGAACACAGACTTCAGTGTGCATTGGGGGCAAAGCTGAGAAGGAAAATGGTTTATGTGTATATTTTAATTTCATTCAGTTCCATCCCAGGGGAGATTTCTTACCTACTACATGTTCCCAGGGGTGTTTTCAGACTACTTGGGTTTCGAATCATTTTGTCTAGAATTCCAACTATCTGCTCAAACTTTGGCCTTTCTGCTCGTTCTTTCTGCCAGCAATCCAGCATTAGCTGATGAAGACCAGCTGGGCAGTCCATGGGTGCTGGTAAACGATAACCTTCTTCTATTGCTTTTATGACCTGATAGCCAAAAGGACATTAAAAATATTACCAACAGAGCTTCAATTACAAGGAATTTAACTGCGTGGAAGGCAAAGTGATTTATCCAGATAAGAGTGAGACATATTGCTTACAAAAAAAACCTTTTTTTTTCCAAAACAGTTATAAATATATTAAGCATATTATTATCGGTCCATGAGGTGCAGGATATGATGACATTTCCTAGTTAATTCAGCAATAGGAAACAGCAATTAAGTTCACACAGGGTGCAAGGAATGGAAATATTTTTAATGCCACCCCAGAGATTTTCAAAAGGGGGCATGTTATGGAACTCTGCTGTCTGAATATAGTTGTGAAACTACACATGTATATAGAAGTAAAAGTGGCAAAGGAAATTGAGCAGCTGGGAGTAAGCCAAACAGTTTCATTTTGTGATGAGTGCAGATGACACTTTTAGAATGAGAGATCATAATATGGGAATGTGCTGTGTCAGAACACACTGTCTGCAAAGGCTACTGTTTTGAGTAATGTGATGGAAGAGCTTGCTAGACATCATTTGCCCTCGTGAGTGAAAGGTGGCTGAGTCCTCCCTCCCTCCACACTCACCTCCCTGGAAGCAGAGGAGTGAAAGCAACAAGCATAGAGAAAGCTTTCTAGTGGAAAACAAACCCAGAAGAGTTTCAGTCAAGGAATTAAGGATTCCTAGTACTTATTTAAAAATTTTTATACAGACAATATAAATAGCATCCAGGGGGAAATTCCTGCATTAAGTTTGACTATTAATTAAACACATAAAATAAGTTTGTAAAAGCATTTCTGAAAAGACATTCAGAGCTTATGTTTCTTTTCACTCATGTTCTTAAGTTATATGAAAAGGAAAAATGATCTTAAAAATCTTTTTATTATTAAGCTGAATAACATGGGGAAAAGAGTGGGAAAGTAAACAATACCAAGAAAGGCTTTAAAAAATAACAATATTACTCAAGAATAAATAGAAACTCTTGACACTAACTAACATGATAGCATTAAAAATTTAAGAAAATTCTGTGAGTATAAAGATAAATGTTAATAGATTGTTTTTAGGGATTATGCTGGTTGAGTAAATTAGTGGGTGTAGTTTCTCTTCCAATAAACATAATTTAGGTTTGCAAAAGACAGGGACCACTATAAAAAATTACAACCAAGTCACAAAGGATATATCTACAAAACACCCTCATGCCTAATGCTCAGGAAAAGGTGGACACAGGGTAAGAAAGACTGTAATAGAGAGAGGACCAGGGAGTTTAATGTGAGATTGTCTCTTCTGGTAATGTCAGTAGTAACACACATAAAGTTTCATCAACATGACTACTCAAGCATGAATTGAACAAGTATAACATTAATAAAAATGCCATAGTAGATGGGCAAAAGCTTATGAGCTCCCAACCCTACACAAAGAACTAGGCAACTGAAGACAGCTAAGAGTGGAAGAATGGCTTTCCCCTGGAAAGAGCACTCCAGTTGTTTGTCTAGTGCTATGGTGTCGGCCCTGACAACATACATACAAGTATTTAGGAACATATGTATATTTAGTATAAATACATGCGAATAATAACAACTGATAAAAAAAGGCTCTGTATACCAAGGGAAGTGTGAAGATGTATATGGATGACTTAGAGGAAGAAAAAAAGAGACCAATGTAAACATATTACAATCCCAAAAATATAAAAAATGTAAGAAAAATGAAGTTCTAGAGAAGAAAATTTCCGAAATTAACCTTGGAAGTTTTGTTTGTTTGTTTTGTTTATTTTTTTAAGAAAATAAAGGCATATACAGTAAAAAAAAGAAGTGACTTTAATAAATATTAATGACCTTGACATTATTAGGGACACTTGTCCACAAGATGTAGGCTTTTTAAAAAATGGCACACAAAAACATTTGTAAATTGGAGAGTGAAGATAAGTGCTGTAACTAGAATTAACACTTATAGGAGGGAAATCTATTATACATGTGAAAATCAAAGATGAGTCCATTTTGTAATGTTGTAGAAAGTTTTTTGGCGCCTGTTTGGGCCTGGAGTTTGGGACTTGTCTGCAGCGGAGGTTTTGAACTTGGTCTGAGGCGGTTTTTGTCTTTTAAAGAAATGAATTAGATATTTATATTATTTTATATTGTTTGGCCTATGTCTTAAGCACATTATTAGCTAGTTTTTTATTTTAAATTAATCTATTTTTATTAATTTACTCACTATGTGGCTTGTGGCCCGTGGCTCATTTGGATTTTTATATGTATTTTTGGGGGGCACGAATAGAGACTAACTCCACCCTTCTCCTACCTGCCTGCCCTCTGATTCTCCACCCACTTCTACGGTGCTGTGCATAGGCCAAAACAGTTCTTTTATTTACATCATATAAAAAACATTTCCACGGGGCTGGAGAGATGGCTCAGAGGTTAAGAGCACTGACTGTTCTTCCAGAGGTCCTGAGTTCAATTCCCAGCAAAACCACATGGTGGCTCACAACCATCTATGATGAGGTCTGGCGCCCTCTTCTGTAAAACTGTATGCATAATAAATAAATAAATCAAAAAAAAATTAAAAAAAAAAAACAAACAAACAAACAATGGAATAGCATTCCATTGTGTAAATATAAAAAAAAACATTTCCACCACATTTCCTCTTTTCTGTCTAATTAAAAAGGAAGGTTTTAATTTTTATATAGTAAAATTATATATAGAACAGTTTTTAAGTCGGAATTATAGTTATAATATCTAGTCCATTTGTATTTATAAAATTAAACAGAATATTTTATTATTTATTTTATCTTTGTGAGTCTAAAGTTTTATATTTAATATATTTCTAAACTAAAAAGAATTATATTTACAATTATTAAACCTTTAACTATATCAAAGACTATAGAAGGATATAATATTATCTAAATAAACAGGAAGTATAAGCAACTTTTAAAGTCTAAAAAAATGACAGAGATGACATCTGTCTGCCTGGACAGTCACCCAAAGTTTTTTTGTAATGTTGGGGCACTATTTTTAGCCTTTATGGCCCAAAGTCTCTGTTATATTTTTTAGTGATGTAGGAAATCTGACACAGTCTATCAGTCGTTTTTTTTGTGTGTCTAGAGGGATGCATGGCAATGTTTTTTGTAAAGCAGGAACCTGAAGGAGTATTTTGGCTTGTTTTGTCAATGTTTAGAGGTCACTCTTTTATGGAATTTGTATGTCTAGTTTATATAGCATATTATCAAGCAGTTAATATTAGAACAGTTTTTTTGTCTAGTGGCTAACTGTTGCCACAAAGTAAATTTTATATGAAGTTTTTTTAGTGCCCATCATTTTTTTTGAAATATATTGGTGTTGTCAAGAGCAGACCTGTCTCACTGTCTAGAAAAGTTTTTAAAATATTTTAAATGTCATATTTTGTATGTCTTTGAAGTGTTTGAAGACTACCTAACTAATTGAAATATATCTTTGTATATCTATAAAAACTCAACTAACATGACTATAAGTTTGGTTATCATAGATGATTATTAATTTGTATTTTTGAATTATATATTATAATTTTAAATGAGTTATATCAGCAATATACTTTAATCAAGAGTAGAAAAATACAGTATAACAAAATTGACTTTAAGTTTATATTAATAAATTAAAATCTGCTCATCTTTTTAAATCATTTTTATATCATATCCTACTCCCCACTTTTTTTAGATTGATTATGACTATTAACTATTTATAATGAAAATAAATATTAATAAGTAATATTTTAGGGAAATTGGATATAGTTTTTTTATTGTTTTTTGTTGTCAAAGGATGTTGATTTTATGAGGTTTTGAAGTTGGATTATTTTAATTGGCCATTTTGGAAGCTGATTTTTTTATTAGAGAATTTTAGTTGGCTTTGGCAAATGGAACTACATTTGCCTAGAACTAATTTATAGGTTTTGATCTTCTGTGGAGACAGAAGCAGAAAATTTTTTTTAAGTAACATATTTTTATAAACAAATTTTAAAGTTAAGATATCTTTAAAGTATATGTATTTGTTTAACTTAGTAGCTTTAGTAATTAATTGTCTTTTCATGGTTAGTTTATTAAAAGTTAAAAAATTAAAAGAATACATAACAAATATAATTTAGACTTTTTGTCATTTTTATGTGGCTTTTATTTTTATTTTTATTTATTTTTTAAGGACTTTTTTTACTCTTTTCTCTCTCTCTCTCTCTCTCTCTCTCTGAAGCCTATGTGTATTTTATATATATTGTATTTTGTTTAGAGGTTTTGTGATTTTAAATTTGTTTTGTTGAGAATTTTTAATCATTTTTAACCTAAAGTGCTTTTAAAATGTTGGTATTATTTTAATTGTTGACTTTGTCCCTTTTGCTGGCTTTTTAATATGGCAGAGAAGCCCGCGAATCTGTCACTGCTGGCAACTAGAAAAACTTTTTTTAACTTTTTTTTTGTTTGTTTAATATAAGTAGAAACTTTAAATCAATTACATTTATGTCAAGCCTTTTGTGAAACATATGAGTTTAACTTGTGTGTCACGGACGCGCCATTTTTAAATTTTTGTTTGAACATCACGTTGTCTCTGTATCATAAATCAATTTAAATATGTAATTTAGAAAGTTGCTTTTGGCTTTGTTTTAGTGATTTAGAATGCTTTTTAGTTTTAAAAACTTTTTTAGGCTTTATGCGGGTGTTTGCCCCACGTTGGGCGCCATATGTTGTAGAAAGTTTTTTTGGAGCCTGTTTGGGCCTGGAGTTTGGGACTGACTTGTCTCCGGCAGAGGTTTTGAATTTGGTCTGCGGTGGCTTTTGTCTTTTAAAGAAATGAATTAGATATTTATATTATTTTATATTGTTTGGCCTATGTCTTAAGCACATTATTAGCTAGCTTTTTTATTTTAAATTAATTTATTTTTATTAATTTACTCACTGTGTGGCTTGTGGCAAGAGGCTCACTTAGATTTTTATATGTTTTTTTTTTTTTTTTGGGAGATGGATAGAGACTGACTAACTCTACTCTTTTTTACCTGCCTGTCCTCTGATTCTCCACCCACTTCTACAGTGCTATACATAGGCCAAAACAATTCTTTTATTTACATCATATAAAAAACATTTCCACCACATTGTAATTTAAGAGAAATATGTATTTTTACTTTAGAATAAAAAAAGGCAAATAGATAAATGTAATTATGTCAATTTTTAAAAAGTGTTGATTATAAAATTCTAGTGCTAAGTCTTTTCTAATTGCACAATTGTTTGAATTTTACCAGGTTGCTACAAATTTCGGCCCATACTTTTCAAGTGAATATCACAATCTATGAATTTTAAATTGATTGTATCACTTTCCCCTCAATCTTTTCCACTTCAATCCAATGGCACTTTTGAGTTGTCTCCATCAGAAAGCTGAGTGTGCTACTATATTTTCTTTCCTATGTTAACACTTTTTCATGATTCGGAGTCCCGAATAGTATATAAAAGGTACTAAGAAAATAATTGCTCACTTCCTGTGGTGTACAATTCTGGTCTTAGGGTAAGTCTTTGAAACGTTTCCTTTGTATTCATAAGTACTGTGTAATTTTGAACAACAATGAAGTGGAAAACGCTAACCAATGATGATTGTGAACACTTGCAGAGGTTATAAAAGATTCATGATTCCCAAGCTGCAAGTCCCTATCACTGAAAATATTTGTCAAAACTACATTTATATTATGCTGTTTATCCCACAGGCCAATATACATACAAGGTATTTCTACACTGATTGCACATATGTATATTTATTACAATTTTAGGTACATATACATATGTAATCATATTTTGAGTTTTATTTAAAAATGCAGGTATTTTGCCTGCATGTATATATAAGTAGCATCATGTGTGTCTAATATTCATAGAAAATAAAAGACGGTATTGGATCCCCAGGAACTGAAAATATAGAGAGTTGTGAGATATATGTACTTGGAATTGAACACAAGTTCTCTTTAAGAGCAGTAAGTAAAATTATTTACTAGGCTATATATGTATGTAAAAAGGTATCTAACATTCAAGTAACAATGTTGTTCTTGGATTCAAATGCTGTATGTAAAACACTAGAGAAAAATAAATGTACTTTTGGAAAGTACATTTGTCATTTAAATGATAGCATAACTTATAAAATATAAATAACCTCCAAAATTTAATGCAATAAAATAACCCATAATAAATAGTTGAAAGATACTTTTCCCAATGGGAAGAGTGGCTTCCCATATGCCCAAGGTTACTTATGTTGAACACATATACTAATCTTCCAATTTGATAAATTTTCACTTTAATCATTTAATCATTATGTCATTTTTTTTATCATTTCCTCTACTTCCATTTCCCCATGTGAACATCTTTAGGTTGCTTCACAAGTATGCTGTAGGAAGTATTATCTGTTTTTCTTTATGTTCAAGATCATCTTTTAAAACAAAATTCTTTTCATGATCATTCTGGCATGAGAGTCTTCTACAGGGCTCTAAGCTTTCATGATGTCTTTTGGGATTCTTGAGCTTAGAATCCCCATATATGTTTAGAACTCTGTGCCAAGGAAGCAAGTATCATTAAGTCCCTTACAAGAACAAAAGAGTTAGTGAACTTTTCCGGGTATTCATTCCATTCTAGAAAACTATGAAGTCTATCTACTGTTGCAGTAGAGAAAAATACTGACCTCAGTGAGAAACACAATATCTTTTAATGTTTAAAGATATAGTGGGCTACACACTCAGAGCAGTGGTAGCAGGTACAGAACTTCAGTATGTCCTAGCATGAGACTTCACTTTGGAGCCATAAGTTCCCATGAACAATGTGGGCCACTACTAGAGGAGTACCAGAGACTCTCTGGGAATGCGTCTCCAGTTAGAGCCACATGGCATGATTTAAGTTTTAAATTTGGTGATGAACTGGGTCAACATACTAGCGCCTTATTGAAGCTGATGTTCAGCAAAAGTATTTTTATTTCCTTAGCTCACCAGTTAAGGACATAGCTAACGATTATAGTAAAAAAATGTTCATTTTCCATAGTAGATAATTAATATGGCTTTAAACTGAAATTTTCTTATTTCCTCTTAAGAAACCATCTTAAGTAAATGTTAGTATACTGACTTTAGAAGTAAAGAATTTATACCATATAAATTGTTCAAATCTCATTGTTGTTATGGAATATAGAATTGGATGTAGGTGATGTCATCAGAGTCCATGGATCTATAAACTATTTTACATTTCCAGTGAAGAGACTGTTTTTTTCCAAGTACTTACATACACTTGGAAACAAAAGAAGCATACAGATTAAGTGGCCTATGAATTCACTGAATTTACTGAAAACATATATCCTGAAATTCCCAGAAGCCAGATGGGTTTGTCTGCACTGATCTGTCTTCACTCTTCTGATGGAGATAAAGTCTTTGGTGTACACTACTGATATTATTCATACATAAAATTTAGCACTATACTGCACCCTCATTACTACAGTATGGCCATCAGAGTCAAGAGAAGAAATAGCATAGACCTGTTGGTGACAGGCCTATGTATCAAAGTGGGATACAGCATGGCTGGCTCCTGTGTTTGCTGAATACTCTGTTTCACTTCATTACCTCTGATAAAATGACTTAGACTGTATGCAACTAAGTATGGTAAACTTCACTTGTGGGATTTTGCTAAAAACTACAGAAAAAATACAATTTTTTTATCTTTGTTAATATAGCCATAAAACCATAAAACCAATGACATTTAAAAGATAAAAGTTGAGGCTTCTAAATTACAATTACCCCTCAATAAATTTAAGCATATTCATATTCTATTTTCAAAGCTCTTATATCTTATTCTATGTATCTGAACATGTATCTGCATGTATATATGTGTAAAACATTTATCTGTGGAGGCAAGAAGAGGGTGTCAAACTTAAGTTACAAGATTTTGTGAGTTGCCCTATCTGCTTGCAGGAATATGAGTCTGGCTCTTTTGCAAGAAAAGCCAGAGCTCTGGACCTCTGAGTCCAGAACTTTTAATGGATGTGTTTAAGAAATAACCTTTATGAAAGTTTATTCTTTTTAAATCACACTTACAACCACACACCAGTGAAATGGATAATTTATCTGCTTTGTGCTTTAATTAAAGTAAAAACAAAATAACATCAACAAAATTTTCTCGAGTATTATTAAAAGAAAAAAAACTATATAATGATACTAAATTCTCATCAGTTGAAAAATAAATATTTCAATTGGCCAAACAAGAATAAGTCTAATTAAGAGACAGCTTCTATAAAGGCCAAGAGAATATTTATAAAGTTTGCAATTTTCCTTATGTCACCTATAAACACCTAATGATTTTTCTTCCAAAGGCCATTACATAAGACAGCTAAGTATCTACATACTTCTCTGAAAAATGAAAACTGGAAACGTAGTGGGAAGACTTAAGGTTTTGATCTTATTAACACATGTTAAAATTGCTTCCATTGCCCTGAAATTCCTGAAGGCTTTAGTTATCTGAAAATTAAAAAAAATGGTTATTCAAATGCTTGTGAAACCATACACTATTTGATTATCTTTGGCCATGTTCATGTCTATTTTCTTGTCTCATATTTTTGTTTTCTTCTCTGTCCACAGGGAAAACAAAGCATTGACCCATTATCAGACTCTTTTACCATGCATTCTTTTCTAATTGCTTACTGTGAGTATCAGCATACAACACTTCATCTGAGATCTTATTTCTTATTGTGAGTACTGACACAGTACTCCATCTGAGATCACATTCTGCCTAGACTTCTGTAGATTTGACTAGGAATATAACTGTAAGTTTACAGCTTGTTTTCATGGTGCCATATGAAAATCTCTTAGAATCCAATACTTTTAAAATCCTCAGCCTTTCTAAAATATCAGATGTCTACCTGATAACTTTAAACAATGCAAATTGAACCAGTTCACTTAATAAATCTATCCAGAGGGTGTGGAATTAACTTAATGGTAGGGCACATGGATATATGCTAAAATTTTATTAGAGCAACCAGCTCTGGAAATACAATAGATTCCTGTATACAGAGATGCCCTTCATGCATATCCATCCACTGACTAAAACGTATGGCCAGACTCAAGAAGAGAACCTTTTATCTTTAAAAAGAAAAATGAAATCTATTTTATCTCAATCTCAACATTAAAAATGAAGCACAATTGCTTAAATAATATATCAATGCTTAACGGTAAAACAGAGAATACTCCAATAATATTAATATAAATTTCTTTATAAAATCATTGTGTAGATAATCTTTTGTACCATTAACAACTCATGCCTAAGTTAAATTCAGACTTTTAATATGTAAAAGCTAAAATGCTGGTGCTAAACACTGAAAATCAAAACTGCTATTTAATCAACAAAAAAAATTTTTGGTATAAAAATTCCTTATTTGTGATGTATTTTAAAGAAAGACAAAAATAAGGTAACTTCTAAATTTAAAATTGATTTTTTCCTTCTCAATCAGTTCTGTTATTTTTTGGAAGTTTACTTAGAGTTCAAGTCATCTTATATTCCTGTCAATCCTTTTATGTTCGAAACTGGTATGAAAGGAAGGTGTCAAAAGAAATGAAACTCTTTGGAGTATCTGGGGATGTAAATATTCCCTTTCTCTGCCCCAAGGATTTGTTTGCCACATTTTGACAGTCCATGAAATCTTTGACACTGAAACCTGTCAAATATTAGCAACTCTGCCCCTGCCAAAAGGAAGCATCATTTAGATTTTATCTCTGCAAAACTATAAACAAAATAAAAACAGGAAAAAGCTTATCACTCATTTCAAAATAACAAACACTATAAATGATTAAAACCCTCCTTCTTCCCAGTCATACATCTTTCAGTTAATGTAGAGCTTCGAAGCATCACAAACAACCCCATGAGACTTTAAAAGCCATAGGAATTTGCTGCAGCTAACTTTAAATTACAGATACTGACTTAATGAAAATACCTAAATTTTAGCTGTAGATGATTCTTAACCTTGCCTCTGTCTATATCACCTTAAGAAATACAACTCTACAGCATTTGCTAGTGACATTCTTCTTCTAAACAGCAGCTAAGACATTCCAGTTCTGCTACAGTGTTTTGACCCAATTCTTTAAGAACTTCCTTTGTACCATTATCATCATTAAGAAGGCATTATAATACTTTAGTGTTCTGAAGAATTAAAATAAAAAGAAAGCACTTGTTCTAAATAAAAAAAGCAAAATAAAACCAAGAGAATCTCAAGTTCATAAAAATTATTATCATTATTAGCACTAATAATAATGAGAAGGTAGGAAACTACTTTCTTATAAATGTATAGAATTGATCCCTAGTGATCCATCAACTCTGTTACAGTAGAAGTACATGTGAATGTGTGAGTCTTGTCTGTACAATAAATCACCTACATCTTGATTTGACATATCCCAATAAGGTCGTTCTCCATAAGACATCACTTCCCACATGACAATCCCATAGCTCCACACATCACTGGCTGAGGTGAATTTCCGGTACTGAATGGCTTCAGGTGCAGTCCACCTTACTGGAATTTTCCCACCCTGTTCGAAAAAGAATTGGGCACTTTAAATATGCACAGTAGCTTATATATCATTTATAGGCAGACCATCAGCTATGTTAAGTGTTTCTTCTACATGAGTTGACAGTCTAGCAGCATCAGGTCTGTGAACCTTAAACTTCTCTATACTCAAAGTTACCAATCTTTCTATTAGGCTCCCATTATGTGCTCATTTCTAAGGCAACTGTACTTAATGGACCTTGTGTGGTGTCACGGCAAGAGTCTAATGAATAGATAATGATAAATTAGATTACATTGCCAGTAAAGTGGAGTGAAAATGGGATATTTAAGTACATTTCATATAAGCCTTCTTTTTTGTCTGATATCATAAAAGTTATGAGTTGGCATACTCTTTCTTTTGGAAATTGTATTAAATATAAATTTTTTAACTGGTGCGATAATAAGCTAGTAACTAGATATCATTGAACTTAACTGCATAATATTTACATAGTATAAGCCCAGTACAGTAAAAGAGCAGTCTAAGATGTGATGCTATCATTATTCTTCCTTACTGTCTGGTTTTTATGTGCACACTGTAATAATACCAACATCCTCAAGTTAAAAAGAAAAAAGGCTGAGGTCAATTTGCACAGCCCTTGCTGTTTAGTTTTACATTAAGCCCTTCTTTTGCTTGCTTGGCCTATCTTAACCACTAGAAGTACAATAATAGGTGTTTTCTTACAGTGGTTGTATAGACAGCTTCAGGATCATCCTCTATAACCCGGGACAGGCCAAAATCTGATACTTTACAAACAAGATTACTGTTGACAAGAATGTTGCGCGCTGCAAGGTCCCTGTGAACATATCCCATATCAGCCAAATATCTCATCCCAGCAGCGATTCCTCTCAGCATTCCTACTAACTGAATGACTGTAAATTGCCCATCATGTTTCTGTAGAAAGACAACATAAAATCTACTCAGTGGTACATTAAAGGGAATAAAGTTACCAGAAAAAAATGTATGCATGATTGTATTTTACCATTGTATAATAAGAAGCATGAGTTAATTTTCTGTGTAATATGGATAATCCGTGGGGAAAACAGCACATCTTGGAAGAGATGATAGTCAATAATTTGGTAGATTTGTGGTAACATTTAGTTATTTATATATACATGTTAGTCTCATGATAACTGATTATAATTATCTACTTGCTTATTCACTAAAATTTTAGTCAAAGCTAGAAATTTCCAAAGACTAAACTCTCATAGTTAAGTGTTTCCTACATGGCAAAACATGTATATAAACAACCTAAGAATTCACAGAGCAAGGGATGTGCATGTATTATTCATTCTTCAAACAGTAAAAAAAGAACATACATCCAATTATGATTTTAAATTTTGAAAAATTAGTTAAGAAAATGATTAGCAGTGGCTGATTTTCCTTTCTTTCTTCAATTTGGTTGAGTTTCTGGTAAGCACACAACTCTCACCAACCACCCTACGACAGTGTACTAGCCTCGAGTGTTGAAAGACAGTCACAACCAAATGGGCTACCATCCAGTTCTAAACAGATACAAACATATTATTATTAGGAAACATTAAGGACATGGTCTAAAAATGTGTATTTTCTGAGTGCTACTTCAGAAAACTTGTTAATGTACATATTAGAGTGGCATGACAATTAGTGTCCCTTCAGTTCCTTTCCTTGCTTATAGTTATGAGCTAAGTGTATCATTGTAGAGCTTATAAAGAAGACATTACAAGAATATGGTAATATATTACATATTTAATAAAAATAATCTGGAATATTTATTTTCCAGATTATTTTTATTAAATAAAATAAAAATAAGGACAAAGCCACCACAGAGGCAAGCCTTGAAGATCAGGGGCTGGTTACCTTTAATCCCATCACTTGGAGATAGAGATCAGGCTGGATCTCTGTGAGTTCAAGGTATAACAGCCAGGCAGCGGTGACACATGCCTTTAATCCTAGTTCTAGGAAAATTAAACTAGAAAGTAAGATAGCTGGACAGAGGGAGAGAAGGGAGGAGTTTCGTTTCCCTTGCTACTTCCTTTGTGGGCTGAGAGGCTTGAACTTGGAGGATTCATGGAAAGAGGCCTGAAGAGTTGGCTAAGTGAGAAGTGACTGTGGCTTGTTTCTCTATGTCTCTGACATTCCAACTTCTCCCCAATATCTGGCTCCAGATTTTTATTATGATATCAAATAAAATTTGTGCAATATAAGAGTTCTCATTTTAGCTACTTTCTCTTTCCATTTAGAAAATGTTAACATTCCTATATTCTTAATGGATAAGCTTCCTACAGAAAACTACACTGGTTCATAATTAAAGATTTATAGAAATATCACATATCATTCATTAAAAATTATTTGCTGACCTATTACAGGCACCTAAATTGTACAGATTTGGGATATCTTCTATAAGTAGCAATGTCAATAAGCCATTTTATTAAATATTCTCATTTAACACAGTCTAAAGCAGTGATTTTTTCAAAGATAATTTTCTGACTAAACACAGTTTACACATTTACACTGTGAAACAAAGTTCACCAACTTGCACCCTTCTAGGGCACAAGTCTAGGTGCATGGGAGAATGATGTTGAAACTCACCCTGAGAAATGCATCCAGGGCTCCATTTTCCATGAACTCTATCACAATCATGACAGGCTTTCCTAATAATAAAATAAAGACAAGGAGAAAATGGTATTTCAAAATCTATGGCCTATATGTGAGAATTTCTCATTCTTCCACTCTTCACGCCAAATAACAAAACCCAGCAACCCATGGTCCTCTATGGAGAAGCTGAGATGGTCAGAAGGGAGTGTCTAGTAACTGGAGTAAGCTCTGGCAGACATGCAATGTGCAATGTGGTCACAATGCACTAAGCCAAAGGCACTCCCTGCCCTTCGTATTTATAGCTTGTGAGCAACAATAACAAAACAAATAAGCAAAAAAGTGAAACTATATAAAATATAGAGGAGCTACAGCACTTTTATGGCATTTGAAAGTAGAGACATTAAGCAGTCCGTCATCCTAGTTCTGAGACTCATTCTTTAAATCTAATCCTGTGTTTTTCTTGATTATATTCTGCAATAGCAGCAAAATTGTTTTTTTTTATTAGATACACAGCAATAAAAATCAGTTAGAAATGCAATGTGTTCACAATTTGATATTTAACTGTACTTGTGCAATGTTACTAATTTTCAGCACATTCTATTTAATAAGGGAAGCATATCACCGGTGTCTACCTCTTGTAACAACCCCTTCCAAATGGACGACATTTGGGTGGTCAAATTGCCCCATGATGCTTGCTTCGCATAAAAAGTCCCTCCTTTGTTTTTCTGTGTAACCAACTTTTAGGGTTTTTATGGCCACTGCAACATCTCTTTTCCCTGGAAGTTTCAAACGGCCACTGCAAACTTCTCCAAATTCTCCTGAAGTAAAAAACAAGCAGGCATGTTTTAATTGCCGAAATGGTTCATATTTTCAAAGAAAATAGATTAAAATATTTAAATTAATTAATAAATCATTTTCCCCTAAGTGCAAATAAATGCATTCAAATTGATGGACAATTTTTATTTCCCATATGCAATGAAACAGCTTATGAAATGAAGGATAAAACCAAAGGAAAACTAGAGACACATTTGTTCATTCATAGTAGGTAAGCCTCACTAATCATCTGTTACATAGACTGCCACTTCTCAGTTAAACTAACAAACACTTTTTCAGAGTCAACCTTTAGATCAGAAATGTCGCTCACTAAGCAGCAGGGCACATTACCAAACTGCAACTATTGTTATTGCTTTTAAAGTCCAAGGAACAGTATCAATTAGAGATTTTTAAAATATGAAATTTATACACATTACACTTCCTATACATAAGCACCTTGGTGTGAAGAAATTAAACTGCACAATGTTCCATTTAATTAATTCAAATATAATTTTCTATATAAATGTAAATGGTACAATGGTTAATTGTTACAAATATATGAGAACAAAAGGCAGTTTTAAAGATAGGAATGCACAGTCCATCAGGATCCAAGAATATTCTGAAGTTTGAAAATCTAAGCTTCTCTTGTGAAACAGCAGGACTGACTATGAAGGACATAATAACCCAGTGTCTTAAGAACCCAGATGAAACCACATATATTCAGACTCTACTGTGTGTTCCCTTTCCATTTCTTTTTTAAACATTTCATAAACAAGTACAGCCTCATTGCTTCCAATCATTCAGGTAAATGCAAGACTTCTACACTTGAAGTATAATTATTTGGCTGTCATTATGATATATGACTTTTGATCTTGGCTAAATAGAACAGCTGAATAAGGAAGCTACAACAGCCTTACCTGCACCAATCACACGCTCAATTTTTATACAGGAGGCATCTAGCTCCTTGGCGAATTGATGGACAGCTCTATTTGGGTCCTCATAGGTTTCAGGGTCAATGTAGGTTTTGGTGCCTGGAAATTTAACTGTAATGATGTAAGAAAGCATGACTGTGATGAAGCAAAGCACTTATTGTGCAGTTCAGCCCAGGACTGTCATTATGCAGTGTGCTCCTTGGAACAGTGACCTTGCTTCCACATCACCTCATTCACAGCAGTTTTAACAGACTACTTCAGTCTGCTGGCGTCTAGGTATTATCTGCAAACTTCTATAGGTAGCATAGGATCCAACTCATAGGTTACTAACTGAGTTGCTTTTCCAGCAAATCAACAAAAGACATCCACCGAAATTTCTGATGTGCCTGTGACTATTGGACTAGAGGTTTGATTAAGCTCAGAGCCATTATAGCCTACTTCAAGCCATACCGAGGGTTAGAATGGACTTGGAAACACATTGATAAACCTATCAATCATTCAATTCATCAAATTAATACATCAGGGAAATAAGACATTTCATTTACAGGTAGACCACTACATTGACAGAAATATTAAAAACATTTAGACATCTTACTTATTCTTCAATTTATTTTTAAAGACCAACCACTGTTGACATATACATAAAATTAGTACAAGATATGAAGGACTGCTATCACAAAATCAAAGAGAAATATTCAAAAGACATATTATAATATTCACCTTGAGAGTAATAGAAGCTGAATATACAAAGTGCAGAGTAAATTAGAAAATTTACAATATTCCTGGGATCTGTTACCAAGTATGACAGTGATTTGAAAGAGAAATGATTTATATGAACTTTTCATCATAAGGCTTTGGAAGATCTTAGCTAATACGAGGAGGTAGCCAGTATGCCTCACAAAAGGTAGTCAAAATTCAAACAACAGAGTATCATCTTAAAAGTTAAAATTTTTAAATGCACCCAGAAGCATGCAGGTAACAGATAATGTTAAGTCAACTTTATATCAAATTCAATTACAATAAAGTATTCCAAATCTACTCATTTGGTTCAAGACAAAGATAGGTAGGCATATTTGGTTATATTATGCAATGAAAAAAATTACACTATATCCTTAAAAAGTCTTTATTATTTTTAACAAAGCCACCAAACAATCTTTCCATGAAATCTTACTACTCTCCGAACAATGTCTTTATATATTACACTGCAGCCTAACTGTGCTTATGTCATAACATTAAATCAAGAGCAGATTCAAAAGATGAACACAGAACAACAAAATAAGCGGAATGTATAAAGGAAAACTGAGATTTTAAAAATCTTGATTTATTCTGCTGTAGTTGATTGTTTATCCAAAATTGATTGTCTTAAACAATTATTGTTGCAGTTTATAAAACTGACAGATGCTCATTTGTTACTAAAGCTGAACATGAAAAAAAAAAAAAACACAAGAAGAAAAGAGAGAGGGGATAGAAAGAGAAAAAAGAAGAGCAAAGGGGAGAGGGGAAAGAGAAAGAGAGAGAAGGGAAGAAAACAATAGGTTAACCTCCTAGGTTGTCAGGCAGTTGGAGAAAGAGCCATCTTCTCCCTTTCATTCTCTCTCTTTCACTTTTTATTTGTTTTGTTTTTGATAAGGAAACTAGATTGGAAGTAGCCTTCTGCATCTCAATGGGTCTCTGATGGTTCTTTATTCAAGCTGTCATAAAACATTTTGACAGGCCAAAGCTGTTTTGGCATAAAAAACATGAAATACTACCCAGTTTGGATTCTAAGACATTGTTAGAAAAACCGGTAGGAGGAAACAAAATGTAAATTGCAATTGCTTCACTAAACTCCACCATTGTATTTATATCCTAAAATGTGAGACTTGCAGCCCTGGGAACACCTGCTACAAATGCCCGGATATCCTCTTGAATGGTTCCTTCCAAGGTCCTGTAAAAATCGAATCTGGTGTCTCAGCGCCTGCACAAATTGCCAATGTGCTGAGGGATTAAAAGGACACCAGCATGTAAACAGTGAGTCTTCTAGATAAAGCCAGAAAGTGGGCTACAGTGTCTGTTTCAAGCTGAATGACAGGACACGGAAGTAAAAAGATTGCCAAAAATACACAGGATTCAATAGACGGGGCACTTAAGCACACTTAACTTTTCCATTGTTCAGTTAAAAGTATATGCTTTAAAGAGAAGGAAAAATAGACATAAATTCTGAATATTCTTGTCTATTGCTTTGCCCAGTCTAGGAGCATAAGTTTGTATGTATGTGCATGTGTTTTGTTACCTCATTTACATTTTTCATGAATGTTAAATATTTCAAGACCACTACAGATACTTTGCCAGAGAGATAGAAATTGTTTATATACAGCAAGTTCATTTTGTCTACATAAACAAGTAAGACATTCAATTCTGAATTCTTCTGATTAAAAACTGGATGTAAAACATGAAAAAGGTGAATGGCTTCAAAATATTAAAACTGAATGATGGCAATTAAACACAAAGCTATACAACAAGTTTTGGCTAAGCTGTGTTTCCATTTAAATTCTGCATCACGTTTCAAGTTAAAAGAAAACAAACTAGGGTTTATTTGATAATTTGTTAATGCAGTACATAAATCCAATACATGATGGAAAAGTGACATATTGATGGTAGGGTGAAATTAAGTAACTGCACTAATAAGTTATGCATATATCAGTATAATGAAAGATTCTAACACTCTTTTCCAGGTCTTATATTTTCATTCTGTACATATTTTATAATATGAATTAGATTTTAGGAACTAAGATTTGAATGGTTTCTTCCTTGTTTGGAAGTGTTATATATTTTTTTTCCTGTCACAAATAAGGAAAAAAAAAAAACCCTCCGTACTTTCCTTCTACCTGTATACTGGCTATGGGATTCTCATTAATGATGCTTCTTATAGGTAACTCACTGGCAAATTAGTCAAAGGACCAGAGTGAGGAAACAGAATCACAGGAAGGTACGTAGACTCAAGGCATGAAAGATTTGAACTGTACAGGATCTGGGATGTTAACTTAAAGAGAATATATATACAATTATACAGAGAAAGGCCTGGGATATCCCAGGTCTAGAAAGGGTCAGATAAAAGTGAGAGTACTTGAAGTTTAAGCCTCATGATGAAATTATCTCTCCCTTTACTTTAGTAATTGTGGTAACATACCCTCCTGGCTTCTGTGTTAGATTATACAAAGCTTCACATTCAATTCAGATCACTATTAGGTAAAGACACCTCTTTCAAAGAAGTGAGTCAAAGTGACTATTGCTTCAACAAATGCAAAGGAGTAAAATTTAGGAAAGTATAGTTTCAATTTGATCTATACATTTCAGCATGGGCATTGGTTTTCTTGAGAATTGTGTGAGGACATTTTAAAAAGGTTAGAAAATCCTAAATGCAATTTGGACACTCTAAAAATTTTAGAATAGTTCCATTGTTGTGTCTTCTTAGATAAGAAGAATAATATGGCCAAATATATCATATGTAACTATCACATCATTTTCAGAAAGTTTATCTATGTATTAGAGATGTCCTAAAAAGTATAGCAATTAAAAAAGAGTAATAATACTTAGTTTCTATATCTCTCATTAAAACTAGAAATAATATGCTTGGTTAATAATGCCATTAATTACAAAACTGAAATAATTTGATTCTTTGGCTTTTATTACAACTTTAAAATGAATTAGCATTTATTCTCAAAACTCTTACTTTCATTTTGCAACAAAATTAATGGAGTTCTTTTTCTATTTTCTTGGACTGGTAGTGTGAACTAATTTCTGACATGAGCTTTTAAGAACCAAGTAGCACGCATTCCTAGGAAAGCATCAGATGATTGGAGACTAACATTAAACTATTTATTTCCTTGGAAGTATCTCTCAGAGGTAATTAGTCTCCTGAGTTCTGTGATTATTGAAAGCATCACACACTGGGTGGGAGAAAGGCTCACTTTGCCTTAAAATGACAATCCTCACTAAAAAACGGGACATATAGCATTTAATGGTTCACTACTGTAGTGATGAAAATATCTGGACAGGGTTTGCTAACGGCAAAAACTGTGACATAAAAGTGGCTAAGTATTTTAAAAGTGATGTGACATTTCTGAGTAAATTTATGTTTTTGAGCTCATTACAGAATTTCAAGCATGATGCATTAGGGATTTACTCATGCCAATAAAACAACCAGATTACTGTTCAAATTGGGGTATATTTGAAAGAAAAAAAAGCCAAACACTTACAATGAAAGTAGAGTTCCTCATCCCCTTCTTGGTCGGCCTTGCTATAACCACAGTGCCTTTGAGGAAAAAAGTTAAATTTATGGAAAGTTTACTCAATGATCTTACTTCATGGATTAGCATGCAGCATCAAGAGCAGTGATATGTAGTCTTATGCTAGCTAGAGGTATAAATATATATTCATCATAGTTATAAACCACTTGGCAATAATGGGTCCATGCATATGATCAAAATATATAGAGAAAATGGAGCTTTTGTGCAAGACCACAGACAAAAAAGTTTTGTGGTATTAAATTTAACAGTATTTATAATTTATAACATTTGCCTTTATATTTTTACTGGAAAAGCCCACAAATCTTAAATGATTTACATTAATGTTGAAAAGGCAACTAAAAGAGCTGGCCTCTCCTTAGTTTTTTTTCTGCATTTATTATGAAAAGTAACTGAATGAAACCAATACACATTCACCTAGTGTTAATAATAGTACTCATTCACTTTAAACCGAAGACAGTGATGAGATTTATTGTGTACTTTGGTGTTGGGAGGACAAGAAACAATGTACAGACTAATAGTATATATTAGAAAACAAATGTTCACATTTACTAACAACATAAGAGTGGGTATTTAATAGATTGATACTCTTGGGAAATCAACACATTTTATGTCAAATACTTGAAGAACTTAAACCAGGCAATGGTGGTACAAGCTTTTAATGCCAGCACTTGGGAGGCAGAGGCAGGCAGATATTTGGGAAGGCCAGCCGACAGAGTGAATTTCAGGACCCTCAGGGCTACAAAGTGATGCTCTGTCTAGAAAAGCAAACCCACCCAATAGCCAACCAAACAACCAAACAACCAAACAACCATAAACCTAGAAGAACTCCATGTTCTACCTTCTTCCAATGATGAAGCCAAAAACCATGAACACCAAGATGATAGTCCCTGCTACAGCCACCACAGCAATTATGATAACAGGATTCTGTTCACTGGAGACTGCTGTTGCTATAAAGAGAGGAAAGAGGTTCAGAACCACTCACTGCTAGGAGGAACATGAGAGGCTGAATATAAAATAATTAAGATTATTCACTCTACTTCTAATTTCAAATGAATTCATTTCAATTACCAGTATAAATTTAAACAAATGGTTAGTTATTTATGCACTTTAAGGAAGGGGCAAGATGAGACAAGATATAGTATATTTATGAAAATCAAATATTTCCTACTAGTTTTAAAATGTTTTTACAATTATTGAACTGTAGTTTGTCCTTTAAATAGTAATAATTCCTCTAAGATTGTGAATGGAAGGTGAGCTAGACTTTTTTTTTTTTTTTTAAAGTATCTATATGGGTAAATTATGCCCTCTAAAGCATCTTGTGATTTAAGGTGCTTCAGGAAACACAAGTTTATAATTTTCAGGTCTGTACCAGTCATTATATCTTTCCTGTAACATATTTTCTTTATCAGCACAGATGGATAGATACAATCACTAGATACAATATACAATAAAAACATACACCCCAAATTATCCAGTTACAAATGTATAATATATACAGTCAAATCAATACAGTTTAGCTATTTGTAGAACAATTAACAACTATAATCTTTAATACCAGGCATGATGGAAAATATTACTCTTTCTTGTTGGTGGCAAGGGACTGGTTCTCTAGAGCAGAAAACTTGACCTACACAGAACTGCCTTGCCTCAGTCAGCGGTACCCACCCCTAACTGTAACCAGACTTTGTCCAATTTACCTATGTTATCTCCCTTGACAGTTTTTCCGTACTTCTGTAACCTATGCTGAAGAGATAGCTTATATACAATACAGTAAAACTATAAATAGCTAGCCAGGTAGTTTCTGAATGCACGCATTGCACACTCAATCTGTCACTTGGTGATCTGCCTCTAGAGAGAACTAGACATAGGAAATATCTTTTTAAAAGGTAATAACCTGTAAGTGTTAAGTTCTAAGTTATAGCCTAATAGACATATGACTAATGACTCTTAGTTTAGTTATTTTCATTCTTACTACTTATTAATTTTTGTTTCTATCTGGCTTTTTATATATACAGAGAAGATACAGAATGGAGAAATTCTCATGAGAAAGGAAACAATTATACACTCAAGTGTAGAAATGCTTTGTATTCAGCTGCCCCAAGGGGTCAATTCTCTGCTTGTCTGAGGCTCAGTTCTTCCCTTAGCTTCAGAGGCAAATGCTCCAGTGGAAACACTGAGCTCAGCGGAAAAATAAATCAACAACATTTAGGAAGGTTTGCTTGCATGAGGTTACTTACTGTTGAACTTTAACCTTTCAATAATTGACCTATATTATTAATATTTTCATCTCTGTCAAGAGGAGAACATATCAGAAGTAATCAATGAAGCCATAATCTGAAGACCTTTTAAAAACTGTAAAACCAGCAGGCTAAGCAGACGAGGAATTGGGGATGCTTGTGATATGGGGTAGTCTCTTAATTTCTGCTTGAACATTGCCTCAGTGATCTCTTCCAGAAAGAATTTCCCTTCTGAGTACAGTACAGCACACATTTTTGTGTGGTAATACTGCAACTTAAATTCTGCCATAGTTAACCATATGGCCAGAATTAATGAACTTGGCACCCCTTTTCACTAAGCTTAGACTGAGGACACTTAGCATGCCTCTGTGCACTCAATACTTAGTGGCTGAGTGTGTGGACCTCACAGGGACTAGTCTAGGCATCCCTGAGAGTCCTCAAGAGCTTTCCAGGAAATCTGAAAGACCAATATTTTTTCTCATATTACAAACATATTGTTCTCTCTTTATACTTTGATTTGCTTAGAAATACAATAAAGTTTCCCAGAAACTCCATGACCTAATAATATCACAGTAATGGCTTAATGAGGGGAAACTACAATGTTAAATTTTAACATAAAATCAGCCTTTGAGCGTTCCTCAGTATTCTTATAAGTAAGAAATGTTTCTAAGAGAACATGGTCGAGGATAGTTTGGCTAAATAATAAGATATTTAAAAATTTTTCAAACTATACACTATAATACTTGGTGCATCTAAATTTAATTTGTGTACTACTATCTCAGCACTTAGGGAAAAAGGCATGTGCTCAGAATTACACACATAGATTTCACAAAATACTAACACCTGTCTTTGAGCACTGATTTATCCTCACAACCTAGCCATGATGGTGTAATCTAGTTATTTCTTATTCACTGAGTGATTTCTATGTGCCAAACACTACATTAGGCATTGGCAAGTCAATGGTTGAAGAAATTAAAGTTTTTTAAAAAAAGAATGAATTTTTTCACTAATTTTATACCTTAACAGAAAAGGATATCCTAATAATAAAAATTACCATGGGGTTTTTTAATACTAAATACAATTTTAACATTAATTTCATGTGATTGTTCAGGACTTGACACTTCACCTTAATTTTGAATTCTTAGCTACTTCCTTTTGAAATAGTGAAAATATTTATGAACATTAAAATTTAATAGATAAAGAGTTTGTCCCAATTTACAAAATCAGGAAGAAACAGAGATTTATTTAGAAAGTTTCAAAACTAAAGAATTATCAAACATTGAAATGTCTCATTGCAGTGAAACTATTAAGGTGATGTAAGGAAAATGTCTTCAGTTGGTAACTATGGTGATACACCTCAATACTAAACCACTTTTTTTGTTTCAGTGTTGAAATATCTACTTCAATTGCTTTAAAAGCTTCTTGGGAGATGCTAAACAGGTATTCTTTTTTTTTTTTTTAATCTTATACATTCCAATATTGATGAGGCTAAAGAAAATAAAGGGCTTTTATACCATCTTATAACATTGTGGCAACTTTTTTCAACTAATACCTTTACATGTACAATTCTATACAAATGACTGATACTTCATATTAATTTCATATCTTTCTCTCTTTTTATATATTTTCATTTTAAAATATAACACTTTGAAAGATTTTTACCTAACAAATTTACCAAGCACAGGATAATGCAAAGAATATATATCAATTTATTATATCATTTCAAACACTTAGGTTTTTCAAAAGCCAAATTATTTCTGATCAAAACTTTATTACCTTAAAAACTTTTTCCAAAGTGAAGAAAAGAGTAATATCACACACATTCACTTTTGTTTAAAATTGTATAGGAACATTAGAATGACAAAGGACTACAGGAAACTGCCAGTGGGTAAATTTAGTGTCTAGGCAGTGACATCAGGGGATCAAAAACTCCCAAATGTGGAAATCCACTGATCCCGATCTCAAGATATAACTGTTCCTATGTCACATGCAACAGTCATATATTTTAACTACAAATATAAACAACCGTTTAAAGAGCTTAAATATATTAATCTTAATTTATTTTCAGGTCGAGTAGTATGCCGCAGGTATTTATTTATATCTCATATACTCTCTAGTAGAACTGAAATAATTCATAACATAAGTAGAAGAAAAGTGTAGATTAAAGAAACACAAGTTTTGGGATGTTTCTGAATCCTTAATGCTTGAAACTATTGTTAGAAGCATAGAGCTTCGATTAACTCAAAATCATGAATAGCATACTAATATCTATGCAGTCATCATTTTGACTGTAAAGGAATCTTGTGGTAGGAATGTTCTCTGTGTACTGTGAATAAAGAACTGTTTTGGCCTGTGTAGAGCACCATAAAAGTGGGTAGAGAATCAGAGGCAGCCAGGTAAGAAAAAAAAAATAAATTTACTAGTCGCCATCTGTCCCCCCCAAAAAAAACATATAAAAATTCAGGTGAGCCATGGGCTGCAAGCCACGTGATAAATAAATTCATAAAAATGAGTTAATTTAAAAAAAAAAGAACTAGCTAATAATGTGCTTAAGATATGGGCCAAGCAGTGTAAAGTATATAAGTGTGTAATTCATTTCTTTTGAGAGACAAAAGCCGCGGGCGCACAAACCAGTTTCCAAACCGGTGCCACACGTGCGCCAGGTCACAAATCTCCAGACCCAACAGGCCAAAAAAAACTTACTACAACAGAATCTATTTTATTCACATAATTCAAGTTAGAACACTCAAAGGTCTAAAAAACAACTTGTGTCAAACTGAAAGACCCCTAAATGTGTGTCCCATTTCACTTTAAATAAAAACAGTATACACAGTATATACAGTATATACAGTTTAGATATTGTTGAATGAAGAGTATATTTAATGCTTATTTCCCTTAATAATCTTTATAAGGAATACACATATGTTCATGCAGATTCATCTATTATTTTTCATGAAATTATTTTTTTATGAAAAAAATCATCTCCTTCAATACAACCAAAACAAAACAAAACATCAAGTGACAGTTATTAAGTGAAGAATCTGAACCAAAGATGGTAATTACCTTCAAACATTTTACCTGAAGCTTCTTCCAGTGTGGCAACGTCAAGCCTGGGGCTGTAATTCCCATAACCCGCAGCAGTGAAAGCCCGAATCTGAAAAACATACACTGTTCCCGGCTTCAGATTATTAATAGAAGCTGAGGTTGATTTGGTTTTCAGTGTTGAGTAGGTCCTTTCTCTTTGATCCTGAAATGATATTTATAGGGAAAATTGATCTGACAGTTGATTCTGGCAATTGATTTTAATATGTTGCATTGCTTTTGTTTAATTGAGCCTACACCATACTTTCTGAAAAACTGTAATACTGTTTCTAAGATAACATAATATACAATAAAAAACATGTCTTTCTTGTATAAATTTCCAAAAGAAAAAAATTCATTAAGATAGTCTCAGTGTTTAGGTTTTTTCTGTGATGGGACAGGGCAAAATGGCTTCAACTTTTTGGCCACATTTTTCTATTGACCAATATACAAGTCTATTTGTTCAATGTCTGCCTTAGCAGAGGACTTCAATTAACTATGTGGTTCTTTAACTCTTTTCTGAGTGTTATCAGCAAATAAAATTAATGTGCCAAAAATCAAACATGCTATTAAATCAAGATATTTGGCTAAATATTACAACCATAGTGTGTTACTCTCAATAAAAAACAAGGAAAACTACATTCACACAATAGTACTTATTATAATTTTCAATTACAACTTTCAGTCTGAGTGTAAAATGTGTGAAAATTATGGGAGTGGTTAATATTATTTTAAATTTAACATTATTTACTCACTTTTCAAATGAAAATACTAAGGCATACAAAGTTCATTAAAGCAATAGCTTATATTTTTCTATTTTGTAAAATCTCTCAAGTGAACATATATTATATATGTATTTATGGCATTTTACATATATATGGCATAATTTTAAGAATTAATTAAACATAAAACTTCAAGCACATAAAAACTCATCATCATGATGAAATATAAAAGCATAATAGCCAAATTTCATTGATGTAACTTTCCTAAAGTATTTATAAAGACAATTTAAAAAGTTATACTTGTTGAACTATAAAATTTTGGGTTGTTTTAATTCCTTCTTTAAATACCAGAGGTAAAATTACTTCCTAAAATACCACCTTGATTTATTTACCTTTACACTGAAACTTCTGAAAGTGGAAATAAACACTTGGATTATAGAGTTGATTCATGATAGCTATCAGCAGCATCATTTACAAAAATGATCATGGGTATTATATATGTAATCATAGACAGTTAAAGTATAGTCCAAGTAGAACTAGAAAGAACTCATAATCAGTGAGCAACAGACACAAATCTTGGGCCTGCACATTGCACAGCAACACTGCTCCACACTACTTTCACAATACCTGCCTCTTTTCCACGTTACTGGCTGTAAATACACTTTGTTTCTGTCATGCAAATAAAGCTCAGTGATTAGAATGCACTTATTTCTGAGTAAAGATTTGCAAAAGATCACAGTTTCTGTGAGAAACTCTGCCACCTTGTACTGTAAAATGTGCTTTATTGTCGTTAAAATCTGCCAATTTCTAGAAGGACCATAACTATTACGAATTACAGCGAAGCAGATATTACAAAAGCACCATTAAAAACAATGATCCCCTTTAAGCCCATTTGATGAGGGAAAAATGTGGTTTCTTTGGTACAAAGCTGAGGCATAAAAATGCAGCTGAGGCCATGGAGAAAATAAATTGAAATGAAAGCAGTAGGCCAAAGTATTTCAAATGTGAATATTGACATTTTTCTTATCTTAAGCTGTCTTTGTTTTTCCTTATTGGGGGTGGAGGGATATTGGTAATAAATGGTATACATTTAAATGAAGTAAACTCAATCCCAAATTTTGCCAAAATCTTAGAACTTTATTTTGTATTCATGTTTAATAGTAAATAGTTCTGTGTATTGGAGCTTTCATCTAACTTAATTAAATTGATAAAGTATCATTTATTACAATTAGAGTTATACTATCTAATAGTGGCAGTTTCTGAGTTTTAAATTTTGAGTGATGTCTATCTATGTGGTGGAACTCAGAGAATTGTTTGTGAATAGGCTTCATGTTTTATTTCCCTTCTAAATAAGCCATTAATAAACATATTCATAAGACAAATATTTCTTATTAATACTCAGTCATTCTAAGGAGAGACCAGGACAGTATATGAGATTTAGACAACACTTTCTATAAAAAGAGAGGCATATATCTCATATGTATGCTATGACTTTGAGAAAGAATCTAAAATTAAAAAAAAAATAACATCTTCCTAATTTTAGTGCTGGAAGACGTTATAAACATTTTATGCAAAATATCATTAATTATGATAAAAGTATTTGAAGAAATCAATTTTAGGAAAACCCTAAATTAAAGTGTCATTTCACACTCACATATACTGAAAGGAACACTTTTCAAAATATACTGGATTGATTAGTTTCTGTGCCATTAAAAACATCTCATCTAATTATTATATAAAAAATACTGAAGAAATATACTATGAATATTCTCACTTGTATGACCCAGAAAGCTAATAAGTAGAGATCTTGATTGTCATTGTGAACCAGAGATGGTGGAAGGGTTATTAAACATAGTGAATCATAAGTATGTGATGGAGATGGTAGTGTAATGACCAACACTAGTGTTCAGTGCAGTTGGATGGCACCAGGCATGGCGCTGTTCACCCCCAGCTCTTTCGCACTTACTTTCTCATAATACTTGATTTCATATTCCGTGATGACTCCATTGGGATGCTCTGGTTCCTGCCAGGAAAGCTCCACACTCCGCTGTAGCACCCTCTCCTTCATTACTCCACTCACTTGCGAGGGAGCTGTTTGGACAAGATGTGTCAATAAACAATGAGAAAATTCACTAGGTGCCTCAAATCAAATGTCACAACTGATCAGTCCCATGCTGTGCCAGTTTCATTAAGGTAAAAGAAAGCACCTTTTCATAGCTCACAATTCAAAAGCTAATGAATATTCAAACAGGACCTTATTACTGTTCATAAACCTTAATAGAAATTTAAATTAAAGTGCAAACAGCAGAAGATAGCATTGTTCAAGTTAGTGAAAAATGGAAATGATGGAGCTGAGAATGACAATTAAGCAAATGAATGCTAATTAAGGCTAGAAAATATGATTTCTGATTAATCTCCAGAGATAACTGAGTCCAAATATTTATTTTACATAAAACAGAAATACACTTTTCAGAAGAAATAAAAATCTAAATACTGTAGGGAATAACATTCATGAAATACATTAACAGTTTTCACTTATATGGTAGAAACTTTAAAATGTCATTGCTTCATTTGTGTATGTGCCTGCCTATGTGGGTCCATCTCTGTGTATGTCTTCTCAAAGAATGACAATTAACTTGGGTGAAAAGTTTTACACTTCATTAGGAGAAGATGCTAGAAAATGCTTGAGGTTCTCTCATGCCAAGCTGGGCATGGCATGTCTTCGGCTTTATACTCTGGAATATAAAATGCACACATAGTAACTCAGGCTCAAAGAGCTTCGGTCTGGGCAATTCAAAGCAAAACTCTTGCTTCCTCTTTCTATGCTGATAATAGTATGCGTAGAGTTCCTTCATTATAATCAGTGGCATATCCTCTTTCTTGTAGCTAAGGCTTTGGAATTCAGTAAGCTAATTTGCTCTGTCCAATTTGCTTGGTGATGATTAACTAGTCATCTATCTACTCAGCCTATGTGAGTAGCTGCACCGGCTTGGCGGAGTTTCAGTGGGGTCATTATGTTTCATGTATCATGCTCTATCTCATTTTGCAAAATATTTTCAGGCTGTTAATTTAATTTTAAGATGTCCAAAATTGTTAATAATCCTGCTGACAGAAAAGCAATTATATGGGACGAAAGCCATTTAAGCAAATTTCTGATGTTTATCCTTTTGGCTTTATTTTGTTTCTTCTATTTCCTAATACTTTCTTGCATCAATGTCTAGAAAACACATTTTTCTTGCTTTGTAATTTTAATGAAAGGGCAGGGAAGATTCATGATGGCCATTTCCTCCAACATTACTAAAAAGGACTAGGCAGATCAAGACTTTTTCTTGAAGTAAATTCAGGTGAATTGCTCAGTGTACTGCGTTTACAGGTAAATGCATATTTGGCACATCAGCAATGAAACAGACCTGCAGTAAGAAGACATTTTCAATAACTTTTTTCCTTCATACCAGCTGTGCAAAGTGATCTCTAAACTAAGATCATGCTCAGCCCAGCTCACTGACTGAGATATGTGAGGTGCCTCCCTAGCCTTGGGAAGCCTAAACCCCGACCAGTGATAAGGGAACATTCATTGCATTTAACAGTTTCTATGAGTCTCATTTACTCCAGAGTCTAGAACACAGCCAGGATGGAAATACGGCAAAAGACAGCACAATGCCATGCACAACAGGGCTGTGGCTCTCTGCTAATGGCATATAATTAAAGTGTGCACTGTGAAAACAGGTTGAGAAGAAATAGGGGACATGGATTAACACATTTGTCTTTAGGCCACTTTTAAATAACACATACATGCAGTAGTTTTCAATAACTTTAGGCTCTGTTCAGTTGCTGTGTCAAAATATAAGAGACAGCAAACCTTGGATTCTCTGAGCTATGGAGAAAACACAAGCTATAAATATACCTCACTTAGTTTTTGCTACATAGACCAAACTCTAATGTAAAACAAGACTAGATATTTGAAAGTTACACTAAAATTATACTCACTATTTGAAACTGCAAAAGAACTTTCACAGATATAATTATGGTAATTGAGGAATTGGGGGAAAGGGGTGCCAAAAACATTTGAAATCTGTAATATTTTGAAATTCACCCTATAGCTCTAAATGGTGCACTATGCCACAGCACATTTCTCCACTTTGCACAAGAGAAGCTTTGCCCAAAAGTGACACACTGCTCTTTTGGGGGCACTTATTTGATTTTTAAACTTGTTGATAATGTATCCAGCCACATGCTTTTAGAGGGCAAAACAGAAGTACTACCAACTGACCCTTGAGGTCAGCGAACCAAAGGACAGACAGGCCCTTCAATACAAGCTTTTAGTTAAGAAAAATGGATGATAATTTTTCTGAGTTTTAATGTTTTAGTTATAGAAGATATGCACCCCGGAAGAATATCATATATAGACACAGATCTCTCTAAGCTTTTCAGATTTCAAAAATGTCAGTTTACAAAGAAAGTTAACTAAGCAAGAGGCTTAGGTCAGCTGATGCTAAATACAATGGTCTCTATGGTTTCCTTGTCATATCTGATCTACTTTATGAGTCACATTGTAGCGCTTTCACCAAGACTCCTATCACAATAAATGCTCAGTTCATTATAACCCATGATTCATTTCTGGAAATGAAATCTAACAGCTAAATTACATAACATTTAACAACCAATTACATGGCATGGCATTAATTTATAATGTCCATGCTTATTAAAATAAAAATCTATATATAATTCAATTGGAACTGATGTGAAGCTAATCAGCAGTAAGCAATAATATGAACTGGGAAATATTTGTGAAAAATTAATGCACATCATGGAGGCACTTAACATAAATTTTTAGTAGAGATTCTATGAATGATTAACATGCTTTCCTCACCTATGTTTCTAAAAATATTCAAATATAGTGTGCTAGTCTCTAAGTATTGCTTTAATGTGGTATTGTGTAATATAGCAATTTGATTTGGGGACAAGTATAGCATGCATAATTTAATTAAGCTTTAACTTCCTATAAATACATAATACACAATTTTATTAAGCTTTAACTTTCTATAAAAAGGTCAACAGTATATTATAAATAATAACTGAAATATTTTAGCATATAAGAAAGACTAAAGGTGGTCTAATTGGAAGCAATTTAGAGCATCTTATGTATAGCAGAGTCCTTAAAAAAATCTAGCTGAAGAAAAGGTTGCTTTTCAGATTGAATAAAACAAATGTCATTTTATACCAAGCAGCTGAACAACAACAACAAAAAAAATCAGTGTGAAATGAGTTGATTTTTTTTAACATAAGAAAGTGGTCATGTGTTATAAAAGGTTTTTGACTCTGTATGGGCTAGAAGTTTGACTTGTGTGTGGCACATTCCACCCACCCAAAAAAATCACTTAGACGTTTATATTAATTTTGTTTGCCTTATGTCTTAGTAGGCACATTGTTAGCTAGCTTATTTATCTTAATTTAACTTACTTTTATTAATCTGTCTGCCATGTGGCCCGTGGCCTGGTGGCCCACTTATATTTTTATATCTTTTTTTTTTTTTGTGACTAGATGGAGTCTGTCTGACACAGCACTCCTCGTACCTGAACCTCAATTTCCATGCCTACTTCTACAGCACCAGACATAGGCCAAAACGGTTCCTTTATTTACAGCATACAGAGAATATTGTCACCACACTTTTTTTTGTCTAATTAAAAAGGAAGGTTTTAATTTTAATATAGTAAAATTACATATAACAAAATAGTTATTAGGTAAGAATTATAGTTACAATATTTAGTTTATTTGTAATTAATAAAATTAAAGAAAAATATTTTATTATATATTTTATTTTTGTGAGTTCAAAGTTTTATATTTAATATATCTTTAAAAATTTAGAAAAATTTTATTTATTATATTTTTGAAATACCATGTTATTTCTTTTTTATTTTTTATTTTTTTTGAAAACCAATATCAAACATTATATAAAAAAGCAAAATACTCAGAAAAGATAACAAAAACCCATATGGTAATAAAGCTTTTCTTTTCTATAAAATACATGAAACATAAAAAAAATAAAATCTAAAGCTTCTCAAGCCAGGTTAGGCTCTGCTATAGAAAAAGAAAACAGAGTACATCACAGCTAATGCCCATAGATGCACTATGACCCTGCATTCCAGAGTGGCTGAACAAGTTTACACTTCCACCAACAATGGAGAAGTGTTCCCCTTGCTCCGCACCCTCTCCAGCATAGGCTGTCATTTCTGTTTTTGATCTTAGCCATTCTGACAGGTGTAAGGTGGTATCTCAAAGTTGTTTTGATTTATATTTCTCTGATGGCTAAAGAAGTTGAGCATTTTTTCAAGTGTCTTTCAGCCATTTGTAATTCTTCTGCTGAGAATTCCCTTTTTAGTTCTGAACCCCATTTTTTGATTGGGTTATTTAAAGTTTTGGGCTCTAGTTTCTTGAGTTCTGTATATATTTTAGAGATCAGTCCTCTGTCATTTGTAGGGTTGGTGAAAAATCTTTTCCCATTTTGTAGGCTGTTGTTTTGTTTTAATGACAGTGTCCTTTGCCTGACAGATGAGGTCTTTGATCCACTTGGATTTGAGTTTTTGCAGGGTGATAGGCTTGGATCTATTTGCATTTTTTCTATATACTACCACCAAACTATGCCGACACAGTTTGTTGAAGATACTATCTTTTTTACATTGAATACTTGATCTCTTTGTCAAAAATCAGGTATTCATAGGTGTGGGCGTTAATGTCTGGGTTTTTAATTCGATTCCATTGATCTAAAAGTCTGTTTTTATGCCAGTAAAGGTCTGTTTTTAAAACTGTAGATCTATAGTATAACTTGAAGTTGGGGATGGTAATGCCTCCTGAGGTTCTTTTGTTGAGCAAAATTGTTGGCAATCCTGTCTTTCCTGTTATTTCAAATAAAATTGAGTATTATTCTTTCCAGGTCTGTAAAAAATTGTGTTGAGATTTTGATGGGAATTGCATGGAATCTGTAAATTGCTTTTGGTAGGGTTACCATTTTACTACATTTATCCTACCTATCGAGGAACATTGGAGGTCTTTCCATTTTCTGATATCCTTTTCAATTTCTTTCTTCAGTGATTTAAAGTTTTTGTCAAAGAGATCTGTTACTTCTTTGGTTATAGTTACACCAAGGTATTTAATGCATTTGCAGTTATTATAAAGGGTGATATTTCCCTTATTTCTTTTTCAGCCTGTTTGCTTTTAGTGTATTGGAGAGCTACTGATTTTTTTTTTAATTAATCTTGTATCCTGCAACATTGCTGAAGGAGTTTACCAGATATAAGAATTCCCTGGTAGAATTTTGTGAGTCACTTAGGTATACAATCATTTCATCTGCAAAGAGATAGCTTCACTTATTCTTTTCCAATTTGTATCCCCTTAATCTCTTTTTGTTCTCTTATTACTTTGGATAAAACTTTGAGAACTATATTGAATAGATAAGGGGAGAGGGGACAGCCTTGTCTAGTTCCTGATTTTAGTGGGATTGCTTTGAGTTTCTCTCCATTTAGTTTGATGTTGGCTGTTGGCTTCTTGTAAATTGCCTTTATTATACTTAGGAATTTTCCCTGTATTCATGATCTCTCCAGGACTTTTATCATAAAGGCGTGTTGGACTTTGTAAAGGCTCTTTCAGCATCTAAGGAGATGATCATGTGGTTTTTTTCCTTCAGTTTGTTTATATGATGGATCACATGTATACATTAAAGACTATAAAAGGATATAATATTATTTAAATAAACAGAAAGTATATGTAACTTTAAATTTTAGAAATGACAGAGATGATATTTGTCTGTCTGGATAGTCATTTAAAGTTTTTTTTTTTTTTTTTGTAACATTGAGGTATTTATTCTTAGTCTATAGGCTTAGTGTTTTTAACATATTTTTTAGTGATGTAGGAAATTCGGCATAGTTTGTTAGTCATTTTTTGCGTGTGTGTGCTTTGAAGGATGTCTGGAAATTTTTATTGTAGAGTAGGAACTTGAAGGACTATCTTGGCTTGTTTTGTCAAAGTTTAGAGTTTTTTTATGGAAATAATTTATGTTTTTTATGTCTAGCTTATATAATATATTGTCAAGTAATCAATGTAAGAATAGATTTTTGTCTATTGGCTAGCTGCTGCCATAAAGTAAATTTTATATGAAATTTTTTTAATGTCTATTATTGTTTTGAAGTATGTTGGTGTTGTCAGGTATAGTTTTGTGTTATTGTCTAGAAAAGTTTTCAAAATATTTTAAATGCTATATTTTGTAGGTCTTAGAAGTGTTTGAATATTATTTAATTGAAATATATCTTTGTATATTTATAAAAATTTAACTAACATGACTATGTTTGGTTATTATAAATGGCTATTAACCTGTATTTTTAAATTATATATTATACTTTTAAATGAGTTATATAAATAATATACTTTAAACAATAGTAGAAAAAATATACATAGCATAACAAAACTGGCCACAGTCATGACATTTACTTGACAAAGCATCCCGGGTAGACACATTCTCATGTGCATGTGGAAGCAAAAATAGCATATTTTCAAAAGATTAGAAAACAGAACCAGTAAAATCCCTGCTTCATTTGAACAGAATTCTCATTTAAAACAACAATTACAGAATCAATCTGCCAGTATGTAAGTGGGAATAAAGTTTTCTTCTCTAGAATCACAAAGTAATTGATAACTACTGTTTGGATAGAAAGTTACTCTTAAGTGTACAAGCTTTTCAGCAAAATCTCTCAAATGTGTCAGGGTCAGTGTGGTGAGTTGTGGAGATCCCTATTGGCAGTGTTCCCAAACACATGATTCCACTCATCTCTCCTGAAGAACTATGAAAATATCCATTGGTTAAAAAATGTCATTTTAAATCCTCAAAAAATTCTTTGTACAAAAACTTATGAATATAATGGGAATAAATCTGGCAACTTAGTATAGTGAGACTTTCTCCTCCCATAACCCTGCTCACAGAGGAACTCTGAAATAGCCTCACAGGACAATGGGGGAAAGGTTAAGGGAGCCCTATGATACGAGTCATCTAGCTTTTCAATCAGTATTTAAAAGTCATTCTCTTGCTAGACTAGCTGTTGTCAACCAATATTTGTTTGGCACTTACTAGATCCAAACAGATTTTTCTTCAATTCCTAAGAACGTAGAAAATCCTTTGCTCATATATTTTATATATTCGTACACGTCTTATTGTTTTCACCTTGAATTCTGTTTTCCATATTATAATACTACAAGGTAGCTCCTGTCATTTCTATTATATTGTGAAGTGGAGTCATAAAAACATCATAAACCATCCTATCAGATAAAGGCAGATCTCAGGTAAGTCTATGTATTCGAGCCCCATTTCTCATTTTCGACTCTAACTGACTAATAATTCCAGATGCTTCATTTCCTGAGAGTAAGCAGTAGAAACATAATTAAAGTTCCCACATGTGGCTCTGTCCTGGGAGGTGATGGAAACTTTAAATGGTGGGGCATTTCTGGATGAAGTAGGTCACTGGGAACATGCCCTTGAAAGTTTGACCTGATGCAGATGTTCTTTTTTTGGCTTCCTATTCAGAATAGATTCAAAAGCCTCGGCCACATGTTCTAGCCACAATAATTCTGTGACCCTCCACAGGCCCAGACTCAACAGAGATGATCATGATGGGATGAAACCATGAGCCAAAATATCAACCTTCCTTTAAAGTCGTTTATATCAAAGTTTCTGCACCAATGAGGAGGAAACTAACATGGGGATGTGAAAAGACAATACATATCTGTAATGCTGCAAATGAGCAGTACAATCTGCTGTAACTGAAGAGGGTAGGCCAAGTTGAGTTTTTTTTTTTTTTTATTGTTGCTGGTGTGTGTTTTAATTACCTCTTTCAAAATGGCAAAGGAACATACATACTACACAATTACACAATGTTAAAAGCACAAAAGTAAAAGTAAAACCCCTCTAATTGACTCACTCTGTGTTTCAAAAATGTTTCTCTTAGAGTAACCACACTGATCAGTTTCTCTGATACACTTCCTGAATAGTCAAAATAAACCCACCCAAATATTTAGGTTTTTTTTTTTATTCCTAAAGATATTGTTTTAATGACTTTTTGACTCTTGATGTTTCTTCCCCGAAGTATTTCAGGAGTTGGGTCTGTTAACACATTCAGACCTGCAGTCTCTGCTGTGATGTTACACAGAGGTGCCATGCTTACCTGACCATGCTCTTACTAATAAGCATGGACACCTGCTACTACTTTCAGGGATATAATAAGACAAACAAACAAACAAAATTCCAAAAACACAAAAAACAAACAAACAAAAAACCCTGCTTGAGCACCAATTAGCTTGTACAAATTTTTCAATGAGAACAAAATATTTTAGAGTAGTCTGTATACAGGTAGGAAAAGGTGAATGAGACCCTGTGATCTGGAGACAAAATGAGCCAAGTATTGAGAGTCCTTTAGAATCGCTGCTGTAAAAGAAATAGAAACTAAAGGCATCATTTGTTAAAGCATCCTGGAGCAGGCACCCTGTACAGCAGACTGACACTAAAGTGTAGTTTCCAGACAGTGCTAAGAAGGGGCTTCTGTCATACATATACCAGCCACATCAGAAGTCCCTTTTTTGTGCATCGATTGATATTCTTTTTCTTATCAAGATTTCTTGTTAAAGAGGCATTTATTTTCATATACACCTTCCTTGAATGCTTTCTTTATGAAAAAAGCTACTCATCTGTTTTATACTGACAGTTTTGAGTAGCATTGTCTTTCCAAAGAACTGCAATATTGGTCAAATACCCCTCACATTTACACTAAAATGCCCAGAAAGCAGATCATCATAACATTTTTATTGATTTTTTTTTTGATGGGAGCACTGTTCATTCAGAACTTCAGCATAGAATTTTTCCATGAAGGATTACAGTAAAATAAAGAATTCTATAGACTACAGAGATGATGGATAACTGTAGTGGGATTATGGTACATTGTAAATATTTGTCCCTCCTACTAGTTTAATAAAAAGCTTATTGGCCAAAGGCAGACAGAAAGTGTGGGCCACCAGACTAAGAAAACTATGGGAACATCTCAGAGCAGAGTAGAGATGTCACAGAGATGCCAGGAGATGCACAGAAAAGAAGTTAAAATGCTACTGAGAAAAGATACCGAGCAGCATGGCTGAACAGGATAAGAATAATGGGTTAGTTTAAGAGTAAAGAGTTAGCAAGCTCTATGCCTGGGCCCCAGGCAGATCACTGTAAAAATAATATGAACGTCTGTGTGTTTCTGTGAAACTGTGAGTAAGAACCTTAAGGCTAGACCAGAAATGTCAGGCCAGAAACCTCATACAACAGATAACAAAGTCTTACTTCCTGCCCTCTAGAAAACATGTTTCTATTTTTGGGACAGGGTCTGATACAGCCTAGGTGGCTCTTAAACTTCCTACATCATTAAGAATGACCTTGAACTTCCCATTGTCTACTACTCATTTCTTGAATCCCTGGGTCACAAGTGTGCACACTATCAAGTGCAGTTTATGCAGTGCTAGGGACTCGACCCAGGGCCAACAACAAACTAGGCAAACATTCCATTAACCAGGCTATATCCATGCATCCCATTATGATGAAACCTTAATTCAAATAAAAAAGAAGTCAAAATGGGCATCTGAAACTAAGAAGCCCATACAATGTAAACCAGGTACTCGCAAATCTTTTGTGGGAAAGTGAAGAGGCAAACACCAAAATATTTTGGTTTAGCATTATAAATTATAACTTCATGTTTGACCAGTATAATCTGCATTGAGAGAGAGACTTTAAATTAGCAAACATCATCCCAGGTTAAAGACTGAAATTATGATTTTCTTGTCAACAGCCTCAGTAACAACTACTCAAAACACCATTTTTATTCTACATGTTCTAATGTGTTATTTTTATTGGTAGGAATGACATATTTTATGAGTTCATTTTTTACCTCCCCAGTTCTTCTGATGTTTCTTGAATGTTGGTGTGGTGTGCAGAAGATGACCTAAGAAACAACATGCTGGTTTGGCAGTGGGATCCACTGCTTCTTTGCTGGGTGAACTTGAGCAATAAAATAAACTGTACTGTGCTTGGGATGCTGAGATCCAAAATGGGAATGGCCATAGTGGAAATACACAAGAAGATTGTAATAGAAATGTATGTAGGCATTACTATTAAATATTGAAAATCAGTTATGGCATGTTGTCAAAAAACTATTTTTTTCTGTATTAAAATAACTTATGTCTAGGACCCATTCCAGAATACTTCTTTTCTAAAATCTGATACTCTGAAATCCAATTCTGGTCTTGGTACCTTGCCCACACATAGATGAATGCACTGTTAAAGTGATGCATGACTGGGTTTGAGAATGATTTCTTTGAAGTTTGGTCATTTTAAGGTGTGAGGTCACCACCTTTCATTATAAATGCTGACAATGTTAGATATGCAAATAATACATTTATAATTTTATTAAATAAATCAGCAGAATGCATAATTTGTGGTATATTTTTTGCGTAATAGCAAGCTAGAAAGCTAAACCTAAATGTTAAGTCACATAATAGAGATACTTCATATTATACATGAAAATAAAGTACTAAGATGGGAAGAGGACCATCAAGTCACACCCTTTTATAAAATTCCTCTCAACATGTGGTGTACACCCAGAAATTTCACTTTTCCATGCTGAGAAAATGATTAAGCCATTTTTAAAACGCATTTTTCTTGGTGTGTCAGGAAACCTGTTCCATTTCTAACTTTCTGTGGCTTTATAGCATGCACTACCTTATTTATAGGGCCAACTCTGCAGCTATGCCTTGCTTTAAAGAATGTGTTTATCAGTAAGTATATAAAGCCATGGCTCCCAGAAAGGCCCCTTTAAATAATACAAATAGGTCCTACACACATATACACATGCACTAATAATGATCTCTTACAGGCCAGAGTAACACTTACATTTGAGGACGTTTTCTTTGACTTCAAATCAAATTTTACAAACTTTAGAGGATCATATTTCAATAATAAAATAGAACATTTCAGTATTGTACACTTCTGCTTACCATTTTATTTTATTTCAAAATCATCACAGAATTCATTTGACTTTAATTTCACATCCTAGTATATGCTGATTACTCAGGAGGAGAGGCTGAGAGGAAAGAAGAAAAGGAAGAGAAGGAAGAGAGAGAAGAGAGAAGATTCAAGGGCCTCAGAGAAGACCTCACCATTTTCATGCGAATAAAAAAGACAAATTGAAAAGTTAGCATCTCAATTGCTCCACTGCTTATTAAAAATATAAACTTACCAAATTCATATCGTGCAATAGTAAGTCCTCAATACCAATCCAGATTTAAGACTTTATCATGAAACTGAGTGCAAGATAAACCTTTATTTCCTACAGTTTGGTAAACATACTGTTGTTCTTAGTTTAGGTGCTTGTAGTTTAAAGCAATTGAGAAACAAAGCAAAAATTTCCACTGAGAAAGTCATGAATGAAAACTGCACTAGATTTCCTCACCTACATTACATAAATGCTGTGATGTGGCACTAATTTTCTATACAATACTTTAGTATCAAAAGAAGTTAATACAGCTTTCCAGATTGTTATTTCTATTACTTCTATGGCCAAAAACTAATGTATCTTAACACTCCTAGTTTTTATGCCAAATAGATCCTCCCAAAGTCTTCTGTCTCCAGCCAGAAACCTAGGCAGATCAGCTTCTGGTGGCCTGACCTGCTCCATTTCTTCTATTATATAGGATTGTTTTCTTTACTAAAACTAGTTTCAGGCAACAAGAATTAGCTACTTCCTTAATAGCTAAAGATAGATATGAGGAGAAGTCTTAGTGGTAAAAATACTTGCTTTAGGACCCAGGTTCAAATCCCCAGAAGCTTGATTAAAAATCCAGGTATGGTCACACATGCCTCTAAACCTAGGACTGTTGGGGTTGGAACAAGGAGAACACTGGGACTTGCTGGCCACCAGACTAATTCACATTTCATGAAAGACACTCTGTCAAAGGTGCAAGGCAGAGAGCAATAGAGCAGAACACCAAGCATCTTCCTCTGGCCTCTGCATGTACTGACATACATACACTTATATGTGTGTGTATACATTATACATACATGGCACACACTTTCACAAACGAAAGAATGGAGAAGTGGGTAAAAAAGGAGATAATCACACAACAAGATTACACCTCCAGTTATACCTTTTATTAAATAAGAAGGAGCTGGCCCATTGGCCTACTGTGTCCTCTGTACTTCTATAATGACATTGTGTTAAGATAGGACACTGTTGAGCTAAACATACAAATGTAGCCTATGACACAAAAAATACTGGATCCCCATTTAAAAAATTTGACATCTTCTGATGTAAAATTTGTTTGCCTGTAAGAAAATCCAAATAAACTGTAGTTTAAGATTTGGATTTGCTCATAATAAGAAGGGTAGTCCATCAAGGGTTGATATATTTGATAAACAGAACAAGGCCATAAAGATAATTATTATTATTTTACTCTTGCAGTTGTGATATTGCTGCTAGCAGGAGCCATCACATACAGGTTCCCTGCACAGAGAGAGTAAGACAATCTGGAGTGCTTCAGAGTTAGGGCAGCAAAGCCAGTGTCTTTGGAAATCTGGTTATTGCTCATTTTTTCATTCAACAGGCTGTCCAATATATTTTTAACATCACATTGAGTATGCTGTTCCCCCAAATCAGAAGAAGTATAAATAAGACAAAAGAAAAACTAGCATTAAAAAGCTAGCATTGTCTGCCATCATTAGGAAAGAGGGAGATAATACACTTTATTTGACAACGTCCCTCCAGGACTCTTAATTTCTAATTTTGGTCCTATAGAAGCAACATAATTGCCTAATACTCCTTAGGCAGGTAAAGACCACAGGTTGTTGCTGATATAAAATGATTTGGAAATCAGGACTTTGGGTCAGATTTGCAGTTTTAAAACCCAGTGGATTTCCCTGAGGATAGGAAGAAAGTCTTGTTTTCAATATTTAGTGTTAACTTTAGTTTATCCTTTTCAGGGATCCTTTTCCTTAAATAGGTAGACTGTTCACAAGCTAGGACCAAGTTTTGGCAATAACTGTTTCCTGAGACGGGGGGCTGTGTGGGTCCCTTGCATGCTCACATATAAGATCTCACTCACTTGGTGTCAGAGCTGGCTGGGCTCTTCAAGATGAGAAATGTTCTGGCATTTTAATATTAATGGTTTAGCATAAACTAACATGAGTGTAAGGACAATTCATATCATAATGGCTTATTACTAGGAAGATAAAAACACACACCCACAGTAGCACATCTTAGCTACAGCTCTGGAACATCCCGATAACTGATGTTGCAAATATCACTGTGCAGATGTGCACTGAATCTGCTCAGTTGTTGACCAACACATGCTCAAGTGCTGTTTCCAACAAGTACATATTCCATTCTGTCCAGTAATAAATATTTTCCAGCAGTATCCCTCTCTGTGAAATTCTGTTGTACTTATGAAAACATCTCTCATTTCTGTTCTAACATGTCACAGATGGCAAACAAAAGCAATAGTGTTACATACTTTATTTAGAAACTGCTTATATCAATGATAAATGAAAGTCATATTTTCCGTGGTTGGTACTTATTAAGAATTTATTTGAAATAGTAAGTTCTTTATACTAAAATTTAAAGTAAGGGCTTCCGAAATTAAGAAGTTTCTAGTTCACACAGACATATATAACATATATATATATACATACATATATATAATTCAGTAGCAAAAGAGTTAACATTAAGCACATAATCACATAGATAAAAATAAATATTTAACAAATGTTGGAACATATATTATAATTGCACCTTTCAAAAGAGAAACCCACATATAAGGAGTACATATTTTGCTGCTAGGCTACTGTTTTTAAGAAATAACCACCAAGGTGACTATTGTTAACAATGCAATGAATAGCTCAAAATTATCAAAGGATTATAAAATTATTTTTTAGTAAAAAATAGAAATTGCTGAGCATACAAAAGACAGAAAACTAAACAATGTACAAGTTTACTAAATGTCATAACATCCCCAAAATATTTATATACTGATGCATTAAATATTTTGGAAACTACTAAGAATTATTGTTCTGCTTTATCACACTGGCCAATTTGGTGTAATATCTGATACATTATTTCTCACATAAAAATTAATAGGGCACCCAGCCATCACAAACATACATACATACATACATACATACATACACACACACACACACATACACACATAAACACATGTGGTTAGATACACATGAGCAACATATATAACAAATATGGATTTAAATGTCTTAACTCCCCAGAATAAAAACATTTTCAAGTGAGTATAGTGTGGCTAAAGCTGCTTCCTGTCCTCTTCACAGGACTTGATGTCATAAACATAAAGTTTAGGCATTACATTCTTACTGATTAATTATAGTATCTTACCCCAATCTCTAAACTGCTATGAGCTACATGTTTAAATATCTAAGATGGAAGTAACAGTAGTGAGAATAATGATTTTGAAAAATAAGCAATGTTCAGCAACAACTTAAATCATTAAAAAGGAAGAAATTAACATGTATATAACAAAGATTAAAATTCAACCCATTTCCAGTATTCCATCCTAATGCATGCAAAGTGTTTATAGAGATACTGATTTCTATTGTGTCTGTTAATATAAAACATGATTAAAATTTTTATATTTATTTATATGTGCTATGCATGTGTGCGTATGTGGGAACACCTGAACCGTGGCACGTGCATGAAGAACGGGAAAATTCAAAGAATCAGTTTTATCCTTCTATTGTGAGGGTTCCTGGTCTCTCAGAAGATCATAATCTTGGTTCCCAGTGCCTTTACCTGCTGAACCAACTCACTGTTCCTAGAACAGGATTTTGTAGAAACTATATAGAATTATGAATAATCCCTAAAAAGAAATTCTAGTGTAAGAATAAATTTTACTATCGTATGTATTGTACTCTGAAGGCTGAATGTTTATTATAGTCTGAAAATTTCTGATATTAGTAAATTTTCTTTGTAAAAATATATTCGTTATACTAAATGAAAAAAAATATGACTCAAACAAGTTTTATAATTTTCACAATAGCTTTCCTAAAGTTGCTTGGATGCTTAAGTGCTTTAACTTTCAGGAATTGTAGTAAGAAGCAAGAAGCACTGGAAGATTTGAGCAAGTGAAGTGACAAGGCCTAGAAGTTCAAGAGATGCTGAGGCTGACAGTGGAACTCTGCATTAATGTTAACATATAATTAGTGTTTTAACACTCCCCAAGAATGTCATGGGTGTCATTACAGCATCTGTACAGAGGCTATTTCACATCAACTCCATAGCAAAGTGACTTAGGTTCTTAGCCCAAATCCTATAACATATTATAAATACAACCATAATTACTTTTTGTAAACATCAGTTAGATCTACAAAAACTGTGTTGAGCCACAAGTTATGGAGAAGAACGTCCTGATGAGGGTGTGCAGAATGAGTAAACCTCTGTTCAGTGCTCCATTTCTAAGATGTGGCTCTGAATATGGAGGAGATGCAAATTTTATATTCATGCTGATTGTTAGCACAGAGGATAAGGGAGATGTTACACTGCAAGTTAGATATTTATGAATGATAAAAAATGACAATGATATTGAGATGGATTCCTCACAGAAATTTAAAATTGTTTCCATACTAAATTGAATATTTTAAATAAAAAGTCACACTTATAAATTGGGTATGATGTAGAAGATTCTGTAAAATCACGTCATGTAGGTAATGATTGGAAATTATAATTCAGCTTGCTAATTTAGTGTTCAAAGCACGTTTATCATTACGTTAACATTTACGTTTATGCACATATTTTTATTTTAAATGAAAACAATACTAGTGGTGATTTAAAATAATATTTTTTCAGAAACATAAGTTGTTTTAGCATCAAAATTATTATTAATTCTAAAATATTTTAGTGGTTTAAAATTGAATGCTTCACAATTTAAGATAAACCTCAGAAGATGTGAAGTTCAATAAGCCACTTAGGGGAATGAAACCTGAAGGCTTCTCTGTCATGTTTCCATGGTTAGTTTCTGCTCCCAAGATCATCTTTATGAAACCCTGCATCTTTGACATTTGAAAGAAAATATCATCGTTTTTATGTCTTTTTAAAACCAATCTGTCAACACTGGTATCAAACAACTTTGAACTGATGCTGAATTGTGTAACAAGTGACAATATCAACTCCCTAGACAGCCAAACTGCTTGCTTCATGAATGTATTCTGACAGGCCAAACACCAACCCGGTACTTAGAAATGTGCAGCAGCCTTTAGCTTCAGCACAGTATGGAAGCTCCCTTTCCTCAGAAGCAGTATTTATATCCTCTGAAAACGCTGCGTGTTAATTGTCATTACCGCATCTTCTCTTCATTATGATTCAGCCTGAACTGTATTTCTGACGAGGAAAATGTTTGCCACCTGCTTATGGATGCATACTCTGGTCTCTGGGTACTGCTGTTTGTAAATGACTCCCACAGGCAGCAAGACATCGTTTTCCCAGGTGGGCTACTCATTTACTTTCTGTTTTCTTTCTCCCACTATTCATCTATGTTGACAAGTGTCAATTATGGACAGCAGATTTATGGGATGGGAAAGATAAAGCCCAATTTACAAATCATTTTCCGTGCAAGCCGACAGGTGCAATGACAGAGCTGACTTGCCGTAATTGAATTTCTTGCTGCTATCTACTCAGTCACAAGACGATGTCAACTTCAAGGATGTCAGTTGAGAAGAGTCTTAATACTGTAAGATTTTGAAAATGGAGATGAAAATATATAGCCTGGGTTTTAAATGGGGAATCCAAATCATTCATTCATATATATATGCACACACATACACACATATATGTACATACATACATACACAATGGTTTTATTTGCCTGAAATATCTGGGAATCAAAAGTAGCTAAATTTGTGCCTACTTATAATTCTAGTGAAGTATACATGTTCTGAAGTGATAAATATTAATTTTAGTATAAGACCTAACATCCTAAAACTAAAGAATATTTATTCCATTTATTAATTCTAAAAATTAATATCTATGTATCATATGCAGATATTCTAAAAAATTAGCTTGTTTTGCTATGTATGTAAGGCTATTCTTGGGACTCAAAATTCTCAAGTATTACAGACATATTTCACAATATTTAGCTAACAATTTCTATTTTTTGATAGGAAGTAAATTGATATTACCAAAGAAACAGAAATATCACAATGATATAAATTTGTAGTAACACACTGTTTGATTTAAAATATATTATATACATATAAAATTTGTGTCATTGTAGTAAATTATGATTATGTTATTATTTATATTTACAAGATTAATTTTTACCTATAAATTCCTTCCTATAAGCTTATCTTCAATCTACAATTTTCAATGTAAATATTCATATAACAAAAATTATAAATCATGTGAGCAACTGCTAAAAATAAACTTTGGGAGCTACAGGATAGAGAATATATAGAATATTAATTTAAAGTTGCTTTGCTTGAACACAAGTTATTGAACTCAAATGAAACATGAGAACTTAAGCTAGATGAGACTGTTCACTGGGCATCTTTATAAGGTTTTTATTTAAAGGTTATAACCTTACTTTTCTTCTGTGGAATAAAAACAGCTTACTACATCTTTAGGGCTGGTTACATTTTGAAATTGAGAAGAAAAAGAAAGCAAGGGGAGAGAAAAATAAGGGATGGAGTGATGGCAGAAGGAGGGAGGGAGAGAGGGAGGGAGGGAGGGAGGCAGGGAGGCAGGGAGGCAGGGAGGCAGGGAGGATTGGGTGGCTCTCACTGAACCAGAAACTTGCTGATTGGGGAAATCTGGGCGTCCACTGAGCTCTAGAGATTCCATGGCTCAGACACTTGAGCTTAATGGGTTCTTAGGATTCAAACTCAAGTCCTCTTGCCTGTACAGAAAGCACTTTATTAACTGAACCATCTCACCAGACCCCTAACACAGTCTATCAACATTGGCTTTCTCTTTTTTTTTTTTATTGAATTATGAGCTATTTTGTTGCTTCTGTTTTTCCAATTTGATGATACAATTTTTGTTTTATGATTATGTTATTGCTTCTTTAGAATATATAAATGATATGGTTGGAAATATATTTTGCATATATCTGATATGTTTTAAAACAGTGGTTTAATAATAAAATTTTTGTTTTTTATAGTCATTTATATTGAAACTTTTCACATAAATTTGAATTTCCTACAAATAAATTATTGAATCATGTTAGAAGATACTTTGTATTTCTTTTACAATTGTTTCCATTAAATTGATTTTTATTTACTATGTGTACACTAGTGAATTCACTGAATATGCTTCCTCTAATGTTTAAATTTTCATGCCTTTATGCTATTTACCTTTCACTTTCATCAGAATATATTTCCTAAATTCAACAACCTTCACAGGTATCACATTGTCATCTACAAAGTTGTTTTAGCTATCCCTATTAATTTTAACATTCCATTTTATTTAGAAAATTAACAAACTAAGTCATAAACATACACATGAAAGCAGATATGAACACAGTATGCAAACATATCCTATATATAAGTGTGTGTGTGTGTATAAAAATACTGCATCCTTACTCTTATGGGTATTGCAAACTAAATAACATGTTAAATAATGTCCTGAAAAAATTAACTAGTAATCTAACTGAACAAAGATAGCATGTTGGTGACCCAAATCACAAACACAAAGGATGTAATAAGCCATGATACATAATGTAGAACCCAAGAATAATAGTTAGGAACTGAGTTGTATCAGGGACTTCTTTAGATAAAGATTTTTATCTTTCTCTGGCATAAAAAGAGAAGAAAGTGTAAAAATTTGAAGTATCAAATTGTTTCACAGTAGTAATGGCTATATTTTTATATCCTATAACATGCTTTACAAATTCAATACACAAATACATAAAATTTATTCCAAAACTAAAAATTATTCCAAAATATGTACTTACTATTTATTTCCTAACTTCCTATGCTACGTTCCAATAATGTCCTAAATATATTCTCCTAATTTATTGATCCAGACAGGCTTTAGCAAAGGTACTTTCACCATTTTACTCCTAAGAGATAGGTCAAAATCATTTCTAAGCTCTCCAAACATATGGCATTAAAAGCTTACAATGACAACACAGCTTTGGCATAGACTAGGCATACCTGATTTTTCATTGAGAAAAAATGAGCTAGCTTATTTCCAATTTATTGCTCAGTTATCTTAAATACAGCATTTTGAAATACAACTTCTCTTTGTTCATTATTAGGCATACAAACCCCAAGCTTCATTCATGTAAATGTCTTGGTCCCTGTCTATGGAACTGAGACATACAGACCCCAAGCCTCATTTCATGGACATGTTTTGCTCCCTGACTTGAGTATTAGAAACTCCTGTTCTTTGATGTCCCATTTGGATCTTGGTTAATAATCAGTTTAGGTCTATTCTCCCAGAGGTGACTGCAATTCTCAAGTGGTTTTGAACCAAAGAAGTATTTCGAGAAATGAAAGGGATTTTTTTTTATAAGTGCAAATTGCCACTGGTTATTAAAATAAAAGCTTTTTCATATACAGCTTGTCAACCATAGCACTTAGCAACCTACAGGGCAGCTATTTACTAAAAACAGGGACTCAGTAACTGAAGCTCATATAAACTGCATCTACAAGCCTGCACCAAGCCACACTACAAAACCTTAAGCTAATTGCTTTGTAAACCACTAAAGTTTCTGCTTCAGCGTACATCTCTGTCAAAAATATTTGTGCCATCCCTGTTGCCATATTAATTTTTTTGCATGCAATTCCCTACTGACTTAGAAAATAGTTTTCTGCAGTTTGTGTGGAAAGGAGCAAAATATATTCCTTAACTGAACAAAGGTTAGCTTGAGACACAAGACACTGAAGACATTATGTTTTGAAGAAACATGTGGCAGCTGAGTGTCCTGTTAGCCAAATTGCTTCTGTGACTTAGATCTCCTCTGTTTTTCAGCCTCTTGTCAGCTTTGTGTTAAGCTGAGCATACTGTGATTCACAGATTAAAAAAATTCAGGGTATAATGAACAGAGTGATGATTTTGAACATAGTATTTCAGGCTATTATATACATATACATATATATGAGAAAAACTATACATATATGAACAATGATACATGTACATAGAAGAATACACACATATATAGATTATAAGATTTTAAACACACATATACACATGAAATATGATCTTTCAGTCATTAAATTAAACAGTTAATCTTATCAGAGTCTTTTTATGCAAGGGCATTTAAAAGTCAACCAAAATAATGTAGTTGGCTCACGTCACATAAAAGTGGGTTGGGAAAAAGTTTTAAATGCACAGATTATACACCTTACTATATTATAGCCTCAGCTCCTTGATTTAGGAACTATGACAAATTCAACTGGGATTAAATTGCAGTGATTATATTACTTTCCAAGATTATTACTCATAGCTGTGGTATTCTCAAATTTTACTAAAGATACAGAAAAACTTAAGATCAGCTGACACTTTATTCAGCAATATTTAGTTCAATTATAGATGGGCAAGGTAAATAAGAAAACCTATGTGCGCACTGAGTCTTCAAGAAGGAAAAAAAAAAAAAACTGTGAGATTAGATTATGTCTTCTAGAAACAGCAGGGGAGCTTCACCGAAGACACTGAACAATATCGCTGTCCAAAAGACGGAAACAGTAGCAATAATAGATAAACTAACATTTAAAGGGGGAAAGTTCATGGTGCCTCACCTCTACACAGAGGACTAAAGACAACCTCTATGAATTATGAATTGCTGAGAGAGGGAGAGTTAGCCTTCCCAGAATTAGATCCTTAAATGGTTATATAATACAAGTATGTATACAGGGAATACTAAATGTACTCATCAGCTTTCACTTATATATTTATGCAATTATATCTTCAGTTACATATGTACATATATACATACATTATATATATATGTGTATTTGTGTGTGTGTGCATATATATAGACAGACAGACAGACAGACAGACAGACAGACAGACAGGCAGACAGATAGGCACAGAGAAAGAGAACACAATACTAATCACCAAAAAAAAAAAAAAAAAAAAAAAAAAAAGCCATGTATTTGAGAGAGAATAACATGGAGGGAAGGAATGATGATGGCTGGGTTCAAAGAGAATATAAAGAAAAGAAAATGATGTAATTAAAATTTAACTAAAAGTAAAGCAATTAAGGGAAAAAAGGCCAATAGAAGTTTGGTAGGGGTACCATAGAACATAATTTTTCTTGTGTTTGGGGCACTGAGATTTCTATTGTGTCATAATATGATTCCTGCCTTAGAACCAGAAAGGTCTCTTTTTGTTGGAGAGTTTAAAAAGGTAAATCACCAGTCAGAGTATGAAACACTTGATTTTGTGAATATACTGGCTGGGCTCTGCAAGACCGTATGACTGATTAGTTATAGCATAATTTGTTAAGATATTTAAAATGAAGTAAATACTTATAATTTTTGTCAATAGTAAATTTAGCTTTTATATTATATATTACAGTCTTACTGCCTTAAAGTTTCAAGCTATTTTGTTTGTCTTCAAACTCAGTCTATTATAAGGAATATGACATCCATTTCCTGGACTACAAAAAGATATAACTAATTAAATATAGTAATGTCCTATGTTGTTTGTTGGAAAATTTGGAGTTGGGCAGATATCAATTGTACCCAAATTAATCCATAACTTCAATAAGATGACAACTAAGCATAGTCTCCAGTGTAAAAAAAAAAATCAACACACAAAAATTCAGATCTTAAAAGAAATGATCAGTTCATGAAAGTTTATAAAACTGAGATAAGTATAATTAGGTGACACAAATTATAAAATATAAACATCTAAATCTTTGATAAGTAAAACAATGTCATTTGGCAAACAAGACAAATAATGAAGAATTAAATAAGATCAGAAAGACTAGAAATTGGCTTCATCTCTATATAGCCTAGGGAAAAAATTAGCATTTCAAAAGACTGTGGGAAGGAGGCATTTTACAGTAAATAGCATCAAAGAGCTTGAAAAGATTAGTGGGAACAGAGTCAGAAACACTTCCACATTATACACATCTTGATAAGTTAAAATTTTAACATAAAACTTAAGCCATTTAAGAAATGAAGAACACATGAGTCAGGATTTCCTAACTTATTTATGAATAAGGTTTTCCCAGCACACAAGAACCCTCAACCAGCAATCCTAAAACAGAGTCACACAAATTTAAAAAATTGATTCCACCTGAACTTTATATTTTAGTAGTGTATTATGCAGACATGGCAAATTCATGAAAATACTTTAGTCAAGAAACATGAGAATATTCTTAAATTGGGTAATTTATCCTCTCAGTTTCTCTGGTTGTAGGAGATGAGCATATTCCCAAGTTAATGAGGAGAATCCTTTAATTTAGACAGCAGGCCAGGAATTTATAGAGTCTTAAACATATTTTTGACATGGAAATTTATTCTAAAAATGGGTAAATATATGCAATTCTGAAATAGAACAATTTTACAAATCAAAGTGAAATGTTAATAAATAACTTCAAAATGTTCATTTAATAAATCAGAAAAATATAAAAGGTGTCACTCCGTTAGTAATTTGAAGCTTTTATCTCCACACTGAAAAGTTGCTTATTTTTCAGCTTGTACTGTCTTTAGCAGAGCACAGATCCTGAAGGCATGGAAAGGTTGGGCATCTCATTTACAACAGTAGAATCAGGCTTACATTTTACATACTGTCTGTGATTGACACTGAGGTCATGTGACTTCTATCATCAGTCACATCTACAGTCTCCAGTTCTCATGCTTTGCCTGTCACAATACATGTGGACATTAATTACAATGCAACTAACTCTTTAGTATTCCTGATCCCTTATTTCATAGTTCCTGTTTATGTTCACATCTCTAAATATCAAATGACACAGCCTAGGCTTTACCTGTTCTTCCCTATCCATAGTTTATGTCTCCTATGTGACTTGACTTCCTACTATTCCATTTTACTCCCTCTAGTAATCTGATGGTAATGATCAGTTATCTGCCTTGACTTATAACTCTCTGACATAAATGACCTCATTTGATAGCTTTTTTGGTAAATTGTATAAATCTGGACCAAAGTTAGAAAAAGCCCATATTTGAAAGAAGAGGCTGTAATTTATAGGATCACTTATTATTGGAGTCAGCAAAGCTTATAAAATGAAGTTATGGTCCTTGCTTTTGTAGTCTTACACCAGTGGTTCTCAGCCTTCCTAATGCTACCATGCTTCAACACAGTTCCTCATGTGGCAGTGACTACTAACCATAAAATTATTTTCATTGCTACTTCATAACTTATATAAAATATAATGCAAGTATCTGTGTTTTCCTGTGGCAAGGGTCTCAGGTGACTTCTGTAAAAGGGTTGTTCAACCCCCGAAGGAATTATAGCCTACAGGTTAAGACTCGCTGTCTTAGACTGTAGGGGAAAATGGGGAAAAAGTTACTGGAAGGAAGTTGTAAGAAGAAACTGTAGTAGCATAGAGAAGCTTGCAGTCATGGAAGAAAGGTAGTCATAATGGAGAACATATCTAAAATAGATAGAAAGAGAGAGGATCCCTGACTTATGCCATCCCTTGCCAGTTAACATTTTGCTTATAAGCAGCAAGCTGCCAGATGCCAGTGGACAAGCCTCAGAAACACTTCCTGCATAGCATGACTCCACAGCTCCCACAGAGCAAGGGAACCATGCAGAACAGAACAGAGATCATAAGGTCATAAACTGCATACATACCAAAAATTTCCCGCAGACTTATTCCATTCAAAATAGAACTACAGATCCTTGAAGTCAACTCTGATTTGCTTATAATCAGTGTAGTAACAGCTGAAATTTTGTTTGCATTGTCATTGATCAGAAATGGAATCTGTTATGTACTTATTGCTATATCTCAAGGAATACAGCTTTCAGACTCGATCTTCAAAATGTAGAATTTTAGTTTTTGTAGTTCTTTATATATTTTGGATATTAGCCCCACATGAGATGGATAGTTGGCAAAAGTTATCTGTGGATTTATTTCCTCTTCACCTAGCCGATCTTTTCATGACTTGTACAAAGTTTCTCAGGTTTATAAATTTCTATTTGTCAATTATTGGCCTTAATTCTTGAACAAGCAAAGACCTATTCACAAAGTAGTTTCTGAACATAAATATATATTTACAGATAATAAATAATCATATATAAAACTTCTTTGGTTGCTTTCAAATTCATAATACACAAATACACACACATATGTATGTGTATGTGCATGAAAGTTATCAAAGAGCGTTATATGAGCGTGTCTAGAGGGAGGAAAATGATGTGAAATTACATTAGGATCTCAAAAGAAGCAGCATCCTTTCTTGTCTTGTCACCTAAGACATAGTGCATCCCCCTTTCATTACTCATTTTGCCTTGCAGTTACCATCTCGGCACATTCAGCCTCTTCTCATAAATGTACACAATCAGAGAAGATTGCATAAATAAGTAAAGAACTTGCCATGTTAATAGTGAGACATACTAGTAAGAATAAATAAATCTGGATAGAGAAGTAAGAATTATTAATGTCTGCAATTTTACATCTACCATATACTTTAAATGATATAAAACTCAGCACCTTATATTCATTTCTAAAACAAAAGGAAAAGGACACCTACATATTACATAAACTATTAAAATATATTTTACTTACTCTGGATTTAAAAATAAAATTGAGTAGGGCTTTCCATAGCTCTTTTAATGTTTCAAGTTCATCTGTATACAGGTGATTTATACTTCTGTTGAATTTTTATACTGTAACAAGCAGGGAAGAGACCACTCTTTATTCTGTAAATGTCCTCAGGAATGCCAACTGTAAGTCACCCTTTTCCATAAATCGTTCCCCCTGATTTTCTTTGATTGAATTGTCAAGCACTATCTCTGGAAACCTTAGTTCTATTACCTGAGTCCCACTTAATATGCTTCTCACATGCTGCAAGACATAACTGTCTGAGAAGAGAATAGGAGAAAGATGGTTTGCATCTGTTGTTTAAGACAGCCTTCACAGCATTCAAATGAAGAAGACAATGAAAATATGCTGATAAAATCAGGGAATCCACTGAGTGAGAGCATCAACAAAGCATTTTAATTGACTAGAACAAGTATGTTAGGAAGGAGGGCCAGTGGAATCTAAAATCTTGAATTTTGGATGCCTGCTTGATTTTCATATTTTGAAAGACTAGAAGGCATCTAAAAATCTGAGATTTATTCTTAGTTCTAGATTGAAGTTAGAAGCAATTTTACTGGATTATTTGCATTTATTGGCAAACTAACAGATTTGTGCTGAAAAATTTCAAGATATTCCAGCACAGAAAGCAGGGTTTATTTTCAATTTCACATGTCAAACCAATGATTCTTTACCAGTGCAATTGTTATACTTTTTTCATCCTTGACACTATGGGAGTCTGGGCGGATAGGTTAGGATCAATTATATCTCTTATTCTTAAATAAAAGGAGCAGATAACCAAGTTATGAATGTAAGAGACAGGTCCAGAGAATTAGAATATTATTATCACAGTGTCCTGGGCTCTCGAGTCAAATTATATCAGAGCTCTCTGAAAGCCTGTGAAGACTTTCCAAAGACCTAAGTGAAAAAACTCTACTTCCCATTGTAGATATTAGGTTGCACTGCATATTTTTATCCCTCCTGCTTTTTCAGTGATGGATTCTTGACTATTTACAAGAACTCACAAAGCAGCACACAGTGTTATGTATTTGAAATTCTTTCCTTGGATGCATACATGCCCAGCTTCTGTTGCTTAAAATTCTCAATGAATTGCTATGCTCTGCTGCTTCATTCTGATTCACATTCCTGTTCATCATTTTCTAAAGAAAACTACCTTATTAAGGTACTTAAATGGTTAGACAACTATCTAATCTGAACAGAATGTCAGTTCCAAGAGGAAAGTGACTTATTTCCCTGACAAAATTATGTCTATATGTGTGTAGTCAGTACATTATAGAAGGCATTCATGGAAGAAAAGTTAGAAAAGATCAGACTGGGAAAAAAAGGAAGCACAATGCAAGAGAATTATAAGCTGATGCTATTGAGAAAAGACAGTGTTTAAGTAAATCGAGAGGCATAAAATGATGCACAGAAGCAACCCTGGTGCATAAAATTGCAGAGAATTCCAAGATGCTAATACAGGTCACTGCAAAATGCATTTTTAAATCATCATTCTACCTCCATTTTTTTGTTTGTTATAAACTTTAAAAGACCTATGAATAATTTGAACCTAAAAATGACCATGTGAAAAAGAACTATCTGGTATATACAAAAATGCATGCATTGACAAATTGAGTTTTCTAGAAAGGAGTTTTCTCTAATAAATTTTAATGCTATTTTAGAGTTATCTGACATATTTAGACATTGTAAAAATACTACAGATTGCATTTCCAAGTAAATCAAAATCTCAAATAATGGAGATTTCAGATAATTAATTTATTCCATTTTCCATAAGAATAAAAACTTCATGTGGGTTTTTTTGTCAATACCATTAAGTGCTATATTTGTAAACAATTTCAGCTGAAAACAGAAAGATGGAAAAATTTCTTCTTATGTATCCAGAATCTTTACACATATAACACTATTGAATAGAGGTATTATTCTAATAAACTGACATTCAGTTATGATTAGGAATAACCTTGTTTCTTTAGAATAGTTAGACCTGTATGGTATCACATTAACAGAGAAGAACATACTCTATTTTCATCTACCAAAATAAAATGCATGTCAACATTTCTATATTAATAGTGAAAACTGATGCATAAAACCTATGCCAAAAATGTACTTATTTGAACTAAATGAGCCCAAATATGTCTCTAAAAGAAAAGGAAGAAATATAGGAAAAAAGAGATAAAACTAAAGAACTTTTAGAAAAGATATATGGCACAACAATGCTCTCTATATATACCAGAGGCTAAAAATAAAAAGGCCAGTGCCAGGAATGGGTCATTCTTTTTAGTTGTTACACAGGAAGATACCATTAATGCCCAAATATTACAGCCTGTTGCTACTGTCTTTAGTTATTCTGCAGAAGTTGATGGTAATTCCTTATTGCTGAAGATACCACCTACTTGAGTTCTTGTATATGGTGAAATAAACCTGTCCTGGAAATCTTCCCCTCTCCTGGCTAGTTTTCAGAGTATTGGAAGGTGCTATACAACTCTATCCAAGAGGAAATGTAATCATCAGCCATACCCACTGTGAACCCTGTGAACACTAAAGACTGCACTGTGAAGACATCTTCACTGGTACAGTAATGGCAAGAACATCATGGGAATAAATAGTCCCAATCCACAGGATAAAAATCCATACATACCTGGCAAGCACCTATGGCTAGACATGTCTTAGGCCCTAGAGAAGAAAACAGTCTATTATATTGCTAAATGGGAATAGTACTAAACTTTCTCCTGGTGCATTATTATAACCATATATAAACTTGTCTTGCAAATTTGTATGAAATGATTCTATTTATATTAGCTGGTGACACATGGCTTCACAACTGACCAACATAAAGAGAAAGAGACTATACAACACTCAACTCTAATGGGAACCTTTATATTACACCTTTCTCTCCCAGGCTAAGGGGTTATTGCACATTGTCAAAGAGGAGGAGGGTGATTATAAGAAGATAAGGGATCATTACAAGTCACATCAGGATAGCTGCATCTATGACCTCAGAGTTTCCAACAGCATGCTATAACACTGAATGTGGGTTTTCTCCCTTAAAAATTTTAAGCTGAATTCCATGAGCACATCAAATCAAGTTATTAAAAACCATGTAAATACATGTCATCTGTGACTACTGCACATCACATTAGCCCATCCACCACAACGAGTGTCATTTCCATTAGGATAAAAGTCAATTGAATTTTGTGGCTGAGTATAAAATCACCAAGTTTTTGTGAGTCTGGTGTGTGAAATAAAATTTTTCTCTTGAATGCAATAACAACAAAATATTTCTTGAAGTCACAAATAAATTATTAGAAACACATTTAAATTGTTTTACCAGATAATTTTGTAAATAATAGACACATATTTATATCTCCATTTACTCTTAAAAGAATACTATTATATATAAAATACTTCTGATAAATTAATATCATTTATGAACATAGGGCCTAAACCTAAATAACACATACTAAATTAATTTTTAATTAGTAAGCCTATATAAGTTGCATCTGGCTATGATACAAAAGTTCCATTATGACAACACTGCATTGACCAATGTCAGATCTTTTGTTACGAAAATAATCAATCAATCTGAGAGGACTGATAACTGAGGTCGATGGGGTGCATGATGCAAAATCACCAAACAATAAACATATACAAATAAAAGAAAAATAAAAAAGAAAGAAGATAATCAAGCAGTGTACAAATATATGTTATTAGAAATAACAAATTTCTTCATCATCGTGAGCACTATTACAATGTTCTCATAAACAACATGCTGTCCATTCTACTTAGCATAAATAAAAAGATAACATTTAAAACTACCTTAGATAATTTATTTAGATTTTTTTGACTCTTATAAACATAAAAATTTAGGAGTTTGTTTTTAATTTGCTAAATTAACATATTGGATAATTTTTTTAGTAATATCTTGATATTCCTGAACTAAATTACCAAATATTTGCATGAAAGAATTACTCCTCCTTTAGGGAGAGAAATCACAAAGATTTCTAAGTAGCCTACTTAGGTTCCATTTATTTTTCTTCTCAAAAGATGTTTTTGAGAAAGTTTGTCTATCCTATAGAAACATAAACTTGAGTATAATTTTCATATTTTAAAGCATACAATTTGAGTCGCATACAATTTGAGTCATTTATTTGTAGTCAGCACAAACTGGTTAATAAACTAAATGCCACAGCTTCAAGATCAAGCAGTATGCAGACAATGGATGAAGAAGTGAATGAAAGTGTGTGCTATCCATCATTGTGGGCCAGTTGGGTTCTGTGTCACCTGGTGACCCCATGGACATGGTCTGTCCTTCTCATTTGGGAGAAGAGACTTGTCATATATACTTTGAGCCTGCATGAAACAAGATTTCGCACTAGCAAAGTCTTGTCTTCACTTAACAACAGTGACAGCAGCAAATGACCTTGACTGCGTTTTCAAGTGGCAAGACTTTTTCCCAGTGAATTTGAATTGTTGCATTTTTGTTCAGATGCCATCACCCCCAGAATAAAAAGAACGTGATCCTGACTTGTCTCATTTAGTAGAGGGTGTGGGGTGGAAGCCATGCTTGTCAGCAGAATGGGGTAACCACATCGGAACAGCAGCATCGGTCAGCAAATTGATGTGCAAGCTTAAGACATAAACCTCTAAAGAAAGAACTTTTCTTTGGTTTTACATTTTTAAAATTCAAATGCAGAAAGGGAGTTTAGAGACACGGATTATTACTTTTTAAGGAGTGGATTTCTACAGTTTACTTATTTTATAATTGAGCCACAGTCCTTAAAAATCCTGGTTACTTTATTGCTGTATCAGCCATCAAATGCTTTTTTTTTTTAAAAAAAAAAAAGACTGAAAATAAAAGAACTTATGATTTTTAACATTCATCAATAAAGATGAAATATTTAATTGATTTTAATTTATATGGTGATGATAAATTTGAAAATAAACTGCTTGTGTGGTGTTACAATTGAAGTTCACAGAAATTCATTCCGTGGTCTCAATAGTAATAGTTTTAATATCCTCCCAACTAAAATCAATATTTAGATTCATTGTAACTGTTTATGAAATTAAGTGATAAGAGAAATCCTCCAAATGAACGGTACTTTTTTACATTGTTTTGCTTTATATTCTTAACTTAAAAAAAGAAAAGCCTCCTAAAAGGTTCTCCCACATACTGTTCACTATAATGGCAGAGAGCCACCCTCATTATAAAGTCATTTAGCACTATGTACCAAGTCTCCAACTGAGTACCAGGCTTCTGAAAGCATCCAGAACAGAAACAAGGCTTATAAATAGTGTGCATTTTAAAAGATGAAAAAGTTATCAGCAGTGGTGTAAAGCAGAAAACAGCCTTAAAAATTCCATCCCTCGAATATACACTGCAAGGAATATTTTCAAGAACTGTCCCAATTCCAGGAAAAAATAATACTACGTAGTTTTGAAAAAACAATGTGTTCAACCAAATGTGCAAAATCTGATGAAAGTGTTTAGTGGTTGGCAATTTTTTCATGTTTTAACACAGTTCATATCTGAATTCTCTACATTCTACACAAATGAATTTTATCTGCATCTGACAACAGAAATTGGGACATAAGAGAACCCTATGCAGTAAAACTTCCATATTTAGCTTAATCTGACATGAAATTCAGTATGTATAATTAACAAAATAAAATACATTCATCTTGCAAATAATTAGTAAATAAGACATGGTTTCATATTGCTATACTAGTTTGAAAACACTTTTCATAGGACTCCTGATTTTAATGAAAGAAACAAAACCAAAATGTAAGATCTAATAATCATCCACGGTTGGTAGTCCTTAAAGAGATAACATCAGTATGCAAGGTCTCAAGACCTAGTTAGGAAGCCCAGTGCAGGAAGAAGGGAAGTGAGGCTATGGCTACACCCACACCCAGCCAGACAAACATGGCAGAGAAGGTATGGGGTGAAGCACAATGCCAATGTGATCGGATTTTGCTCCCATATTCTTACCCTCTGCACTTTACTCACACCTTGTAATCTACCCATTCCTCTTTTTCCCCTATTATAGACTCCTTACTCCTTTCTTTACACATTTGTTCCTGGCATATTGTTTACATAAGCATTGCTTAGACATAACAACTAATGTAAACCTATGTTACTTTCCTTTAAGCTCATTATCAAATATATTAAGGGAATATACCTATCTTTAGAATAAAAGCTTACCATGACTGCATTCAGCATACACTGTGATCTTTATCTTACAGCGTCTATTTCATACAAATTGAAAACAAACAAGAAGAAAATACTAAATCTCTAACAATTACAAATGGCACACAAAATTTTCCGTCTCACTTTCAAACAAAAGGCTATTCTGATATCATCTAATTTCTCTCGCTGTTCAAAGAACTACCAATTTTTTTCTTTTGAAAATGTAACTCTTTTTCTTTTACATACACAATTGATGTGATTCCTGCATACTTTTCACAGTGTCTGCTTTAACCTCCAAATTAACATGGACTCTTTCTTCTTATTCAAGAACATAACCTTGAAACACCATGTTTTGTGATACAAATTTCGGGATATGAAGACATTTAACCTTTATTTGCAATACAAATGTTAATCATACTCTCTCACTTTGTGATACTCTTTACAGAACTTCACCTCTAGTCCAAAACACACCTTAATAGTTAGAAAATGTTATACTTATCTTGATTTATCTTTTTTCTTTTTTATTATGAATAAAGTCATGTTTTTCATCGGTGTATATCCTTGTTCAAGCTCCCTTCCCCCTCCTGCCCCTTCCAGTCACTCTCTCTTCTCCACAAATAATGTGAAGACTTGAAAGTAATAAGGAGGTACAATGAGAACATACAGCTTAAATGAAAGCTGTTGACTTCACTGTGCTATACAATAAGGCTGAGCAGGCTATAGGCAAAGTAATAACAATACTACTAAAACACAAACAACCTTTACTAAAATTGGTAAGGCACCAAAACTGAGGACCACATGTCCTGTCCTTCCTTAGATAGGGACCCTAAACTGCTGTTGCCAAATCCACCTATATCAGAGGGCCACCCTCCAGTTCCCCACTACATATAGGAACCCTAAACTACTATTACCCACCATAACTGCCCCTGTTTCCTCAGGAAAAATCTGAAATACCTGCACAGACTACATTAGTGGCTATGAGACTCATCCAGCTCTACAGATGGTGTGATCCTGGTGTTATAAACCTCACTTAGCATGAGTTTAGCCTAGACTACTACTACTACTGATGTCCTCTTTAAACATCTACACTGATTTGTCTGAAGATTGACCCCTCAGGCCCACTCAGGAGGTCTAAGTCATGACAAGTTTGGGTAGTAGAAAATAGAGATTCAAAATAGATATTCCATAGTTGAGCTAATGCCTTTGGAACTCAACTATGTTCATAGCAGCATTATTTGTAATAGCAAGAACCTGGAAACAACCTAGATGTCCCTCAACTGAAGAATGGATTAACAAACTGTGGTACATCTACACAATGGAGTATTACTCAGCAGTAAGAAAAAATGATATCCTAAAATTTGCAGGCAAATGGATGGACTTGGAGAATATCCTCCTGAGCGAGGTATCACAAACTCAGAAAGATAAGCAGGGGATGTACTCACTCATTAGTGGACTCTAAACAAACGAACAAACAAACAAGAAAAAAAGCAAAGCATACCCAAGCTGAAAACCACAACCACTGAACAGCTTGGGAGCAGAAACACCCTGGCCTGACTCCTTGGATCCCACGCCCCCTAGAGGAACACCTGACTCACTCTTGAGGGAGGGGGGAGAAAACTGGATCTGCCAGGAGTGGAGACTGAACTAAGCAATATTGGGTCAGTGGGACCATGGGACTGCCTGCTGTCTGCCCAGGGAGGGGATGGGGATTTGTGGAGAAGAAAGAATGACCTGATGAGGTGGGAGGGGGAAGGGACCTTGAACAAGAATATACAAGGATAGAAAGTGTGACTTCTTTGTTAATAATAATAATAATAATAATAATAATAAATAAAATTTAAAAAAAATAGAAATTCCACTCAATAAAGCATATATAATATTCCCATGCAAGGAGAAACTATAAAACATCCCAATTCCAGATGCTGAGGCTTCACCACAATAATACAAATATGAATAATAAAACAATAGATTTATTTCAAAAAACAATAATCCCATAGTAATGTTCCCCAAATATACTTAGAATTACACAGAAAACCTTTTTTTTAAAAAAATAAATATAATCAAAGAACTCAAAAAGAATGAATAAACACAGGAATTAAAAGCATGCACACACACACAACCAAACCAAACCAGAATAATAAATTGCTGAATAAAATACTAAAGCAATTCAATATTTGAGAAGAAAATTTAACAAAGAGAATCTTGGAAGAAATGCCAAAATGAAATAAAACGTATCCTGAAGAATTCAATGGCTGGATCAAATGGAAGAGTGATTATTAGAGCTTCAAGATGAGAAAGGAACTGGGTTACTCAATTAGAAAAGACATTGACCACAGAAGCCCAAACCTATTAATAGACTAGAAATTCTGATAAACTATAAAAAGCTCAAACTTCCAAATGATAGATATAGAAGAAGAGACATAGGCCAAAGCCACAAAAACAAATTTTTGAAAAAAAATCATTAAAAACCGCTTTTATGATTAAGGAAATAGGTACTTATGAAGGCCCAAGAGGAAAACAGAATACTAACTAAACGAAAGCAAAAAAGATACTCCCCAGACCATCTAATAATCAAAGCATTGATCATCCAGAACAAGGAAAAGATATTGAGAGCTTGAGATGTCACTTAAAACAGCAGTCCCATCACAATTGGTGATTTTTCAGAGAAGACCATAAGAACCAGAAAGGCAGGGTCTACAGTTCTATAAGTTATACAGGAACACAGACTCATATTCAGTTAGACATTATAATTATATTTTCCTGAGTGTCTATAACAATTGCAGGTCAAATAGCTATGCTTTAAAGTGTGCAGTTTTAAATGCCTTTACAACAATTTTATATAATAAAAATTAATTAGTAAAAATGTGTACATAAAATATAAATTGTATAATTATATACTAATATGTGAAACTAGATAACCCAAAGCATTAGTTCTTACTATGCATGATTCTTTCTTTGGGATATTATATATTTCTATTAACATCTCTGTTAAACTGCAAACTGATAATATCCATTTGAATAACCTCCAGCGCGTTTCTATACACGTGTCCTCTAAGTATACAAGAAATATAACTACACAAACAAGCATCAAGTATGCTTATAAGCTAAGAGAGAATGATGATTATTCTTGACCAGTAGAAAACTGTACTGTTGTTAAAAAGTTACTGGGCTGGACTTTCTGGTCTAGGCCAGAGGTTCTGTCCACTCTCAGCTCTGCATAGCCTCAAATAATCACACACAGGCTTATATTATTTTTATGCTGATTGACCTAGGGCCCAGGCATATAATTTGCTGACTCTTTCATCTGAACTCAACCCATCTTGTTCAGCAGCACAACTCAGTACCTTTTCTCACAGCAGCCTTTCAGCTTCTTTCCTCTGTGTCTGCTGCCATCTCCTCGTCCTGTCTGTGGCTGCTCTCTCTGGTGGCTCTGCTCTTCCTGTACTCAAAGTTTTCTTAGCTTGGTAGCCCCACCCACATTTCTTGTTTGCCTTTGTCCAATCAGCTTTTTATTAAACTCATAGGCAGGACAAATATTTACATTACCAGCATAATCCCACTATACTTTAGTCCTATGAGCTGCAGTAGCTTCTGTTGATATGTCTTTTAAAACTGCTTGCTGTATGTCCCAGTGGCAATTTTCCCAGGCTTCTCTCAATATACAACATCTAGTCATTGGAGATTTCCTTTCTTTCTCCTCATCATCCATGTTCTAGTGTAATAGTGACAACTAGCTGCTTTAGAGTGCTTAATTTTTTTTTTTTTTTTGGTTAGCTATAAAATACTTTGGGAGAAACTCCCTGTTTATTGTTGGAAATTTATAACCGTCAATGGCAGCATGTTCACATCATAAGTAGTCAGAGTAACTAATACAAGGGGAAAAGTCTGCTCCTAAAGTGAAGGAACTCTGGGGAGCACATTTTATAAGAGTGTAGTATTGTGATGGCCTCAGTCCTTTTTAACGTATAAGTTAATATTAATTAATTAATTGTCTCAGACATATATTTCAGGCATTTCCTTTTATTATAAGTGATCAGTTCAGCCACAAACATTTTTTTTCTCAGTAAGGCTTTGCCCTAGAGTTAATCTTATGCTGCATTTAAAGTTGGTTGCAGGATTATATGTAATCATACTTCTAAGTAAGAAGTCCTTGGGTAGGTCCATTTTAACAGACTCAAAAAACAGCTCAGTTGTATTCTCTTTCCAGACCACCTCAGCCACCTGGCCTCCTCTTCAAACTCCTCAGCTGCAGTTGGGCAGAAATCTTTGACCTTGTCTATCACCTCCATAGTGTGAACCTGCCTCCTGCTGCCATCACAGCTGCCTAAGGAATCCCCTGGTGAAACCCAGGCTACAAAGGGAAAGTGGCTGATCTCCGAAAGTTACACACAAGCTGCAAGTCCTCTTCCTCCAGCAAATCCCAGCTCTTGTTTTCACTTCCAGCCCTTTTCCATCACCACATTGTACACCTGGAATATGCCCTTTCCTTAAGATTGAAGTATCATACTGCGTAAAGTCAGAACAGTAGTGATGGCTGTGCAGTTCTTAAAATTGGACTCACATAATTTTCTCTACCCTTCCTGTGTGTTACCATATGACTCTTGCTAATGCAAAGATTTCTTGAGAAAAATATTTGTGTGTGTATGAAAACAACAACGTAGTGCTTGGTTTGTAATATGGCTCTTAAAAGTGTTAGTTTCCTTCTCTTGTTTTTATTTTGCCCACAAATTCTAGCACAGTTTCCACTGCGTGGCAGAATAAATTGGCCTGCATGCCTGCATTGCTTGCCATTATGCTGCCATCTGCTTGGTGAGAAAGTGAAAGGTGTGTAAAGGAAGAGGCTCCTTGGAAGCAGGCATTGAGCTAAGAAGTGCACTAACTCATAGCATCTGGGTTCAGGTTTACACGCATACACACACCATTTCTTGTTTCTTTTTTTTTTACAACAGTCAGTAAACCAGCGCATTAAAAAAAAAAAAAAAGATGGAAGAATTTAACATAGCTTTAACTTTATAATTATATCCCCTACTTATATAGTTGTAACTGCATTTGCCTTCAGTAAACTCTAGCATGTCACCTTTTTATTTTTGTTTTGCTTTAGTGTATACATCACTCCTCTTACTGTATGACAGAGCAGTAAGTTTGCTTATTAAAGTTGCATGTACTTTCCACAGAAACATTAAAAGGAAGCCTGGCCACTCACTACCTTTTCTGTTTTTAAAATTTAAAAATGTTCCTTTTAAAATTCTGGAGTAAGAGAAAATATGATCACAGATGTGGGAAAGAAATATAGTGGTTATAAGTAATAAATAGAACTAGTTTTTTTCTGCCTCCCAGTCTTCTGTCACTTAAATCAGATTTTACTTGCAGGTACAACTCATATACATTTAATATTTTTTTCTTCTGAGTAATGCTTCAAATTAGAATTCAATTCAAATACTAAACTGTGAGCTTTATAAGTTCACAGCACCCTTGCAGTGTTAAGGAAGTGAAATCAATGAAAAGAAGGATCTTTTATAATAATGCTGATAATCTACCGAAGGAAGGAACCTGGAAAAACTGACCAAGGAAGCCAATACTAACTTATAGAGTGTACATTAAGAAATGTTGACAAGAAAGAACTCTTTGAGAAAGTAGGATCTGAACAATTACAGGAAGGACATGAAACAGCCCAGCGGATATCCAGTGGAAGGCAAGAGTGGTGTAGAAGGAAGAACTACAGCCAAGGGCCAAAAGTGGTGCTTTTGTTGAAGGTGTTTAAGAGCAGCTAGGAAACTGACTTTTTTAGAAGATGTGGGTAGGTGACGGGAGTCTGGTGTGAGGCTAGATGGATAGGACACCTGCAACTCAGGCAGTGGACTTTCACTCTTTCTTAGAGTGAAAAGGGAATCATAGTCGTGTCTTCAAGAGCTGAGAAGTCAAACAGTCTGTTCTTTATAAAAGTGTTCGGAACTAGTAGTGAGGAGTTAGAGTCTAGAATGAATATCTAAGTAAGAAATTCTAACAGTGGGTAGTCACGGAAGAAAAGAGAGTAGTTGGGTTAGATCTCCATGGCTATCATCTACATCTCCCTATATCTATATCACAATTAAGTTGAAGTAGAATTTCATTTAGTAGAATTTCACAAGGCAGTGTGCATATTGACAAAACTTCAGTATTGAGTTACTAAGACAAAAAATAGCTCCCAAAGAAATATAACACAATGATAGGCCAAGCGGTCAGACCAAACCTGTCTGTCTATTTTAAAGGAAGACTGTCACTGGCACAAAAAAATTGTATTAAAAATGTACTTCATTTGCGGAAAAACAATTCACTTTTATATTTAGCAAATACATATTAAGAATGGAGCTAAGAAAACAGACCCAATAGAAAGATCATATTAATTACTATTTTTCACTAAATCTCTACTAGATACAAATCAGATACCAATAACAGGATGTTAGATTTTATATTAAATACATTGACTATATTTTATAATAAAGGAAATTTCATGACATTACATTAGAAAATATAATTTAGAGAAATATACTTAAAGGTTAAGCAGACATACTCTTACTTAGTATTTTAGAGCCAACCCAATTAGCTAGGTACTGAAGCAGAATTAACAAAGTGAAATGTGGGGTTTTAGGAGATTATACAATTAGAAGTTTTAAAAATAATTTGGATTAATTAAGATAAAATTTTCCATAAATGTTCCATGATTTACAAAATAATCTGTGTACGTTTTGTTCTCATGAAATTAACTCCTACATAAAATAGAGGCACTCTGTCTTGTTTACTAAATGTTACCATGGGCATGTAAATTTGTTAAAGCTCTTCAAAACATACTGCATGTCATGAAGAAAGTATAAATTTGCATTTAATGGGTCAGTAATTTACTATCTCCCGAATTGCCACTAAATATTTGATATATATACATATACATATTCATAAGAAACACAGCAAACTTGTAAACTTGATCATAATTTGTTAATTTACCAGCAAAATTAAAACTTTCTGAATGTGAATCCACAGGATTCACCTTTGTGATAAATAACTAATATAAAATTTGGAAATATAATATTGCAAATTGAGAAATTAAGCAAAAGTAAGGCATTAATTTTCATGAATGTACATAGAATCACAGTGGGAATGGCTTTGATTGTATAACCAAAGAATACATCCCTCTCTGTCTCAGAGCACCATTATGCATAGAATTCAGACAGCAATGCCTGCCCATGGCTGATCTCACAAATAAATATACATACATATTGATATGTATATATGCATATGTATATTCCTTTAACATCAGTTGTTGAAACAGTGATGATACTGTTTATTTTAAACTTTATACATCAAGAAATGTGAACAATTTCATCTTGTCTTCTAGAATTTACATATCTGCCTCCAAAAAGCAAGAAAGCTTTTGAAAGAACAGAGAGAAATCAATTTATTTCACAGCAACAATCCCCTCAGGCCAGCATGAGCCACACCATTCTATATTTTCTTCAACATAGCCAGTCTGTTGTTCACAAATTTGTGAAACTAATTAGTTATTTCCTTGGGTAAACATCTAAACTGATCCTTTAAGGATTTTTGTATAGTAGAAATTAATGTTGGATAGAATATTTACATGAAAGTAAAACTAAATTTTATAAAAAATAAAAATCCAAAGGAACATATATTTTTCTTGCTTCTGTGCAAATAGGGTTACACAAATTGCCTAAGCCCTTACTTCCTCATCTCATAATTTAATCAAATTAACATTAATTAGTGAGGATTCATAAAAATATCACATAAATACACCATAATACTAGCCTTAGTATGACATAAACTAAGCACACAAGTATCTATATTTCACAGATGCAAGTATGCAAAAATATATAAGAGCCATACATATATAATTTAAACTGTATGTAATTCATATTACATATATTTAACTTAGACTATATAAAATTTATTATGTATGAAAGTATTATAAAACTAGTGATGTTTAAGATATCTGATAAGCAGATATATAGCATTAGTATTCTTTTTAAATATAAGAAAGGATAAACTAATGAAACAACATTTCCTGAAATTCAGAAGCAATTAACTTTTGCAGTCTATTTGTATGTTTCTTTTTTCTTCTACTCCATGAACTATGAGTCTCCTTAGGTACTCCCAAATTTTATTATTTCTAGAGGGTTACTCTTCTGATGAATATCCATGAATCAGATACACACTTTTGAGCATGCCCAGCTCAGTCAAGTATTCTCATTAGTGAGCTTGCATCTCATAGCTCAAGACTTCCATAAGGTGGTATTTTAGAGCAGTGCTCAGAGTTCTTGTTAAGACCAGTGACTAAATCAGATACATACCTTAGTGACATCTGTTTTTATTACACCTTAAATATTTAAACCAATTTTCGTGAGGTTAGTGGATAATGTGAGTATTAAAAATTTTGCTTGGATTTCTTAATTCAAATAGACTCCCAAGGCAAGACTCCACAGATGTTTTTGTCCACTTATGTAAGGAGTTCCATGATCCAGTGGGGTACAGAATGTCCCACCACAGGTATGTGTAAGAAACAAACAATAGCAGTAAATAAGAATGGAGAATATGGACAATGGAAAAACATTTACCTGCCTTATAGACAGACCTGAGTGCCACCCTAGTCCTAAGTAAAAATTAAAATCCAACAATGAGTCAAATTCGACCCATTTAGAGAGTATAATTTAAGGAGCTGAATCAAAGTTTTATTTATATGAAAAATATAAAACATGAGGTAAATTTCACTAAATAGAATTATTTTCTTGTCCCAGTGCTCTAAATGTAAGCTATTTTAATGTCTATGTGTTATACATTATAAATATACATTTACATATATACAGGAGTATATATGCTCTAAGACTCAGCAGTAAACACATTAACCAGATTCTCAATTTGCTTCAGTACTGCTTAACCATTCTGTTGGGTAGAATACTTATTAACATATTTAGGATGCTCATTTCTCTTTTCTCACTATTTTATTAATTATAATCTACCACTTCTTAGAGTTAAGCAAAAAGCCAAAATAATGACTTTCAGAATACAGAATTCAAGACCTGGGAAGTGCACATATTTATTGTACACTTAGAGATATAGACTATTCATTAGACACAATATTTCAACACAGGGAAGCATGCTTTTCTTGGCTTACAACAATTAAGACATTGGAGAGGCAGCTGTTTGACAATTTTATTTACGTTTTCTCAGATTTTATTTTTAAAGTTGAAAATTTCAAGTGGGATAAATGTATTCCTACAAGGTTAGGGAATCAAAAAACGAAAGAACTCTACCCCTGGCTGATCACACTGGCTTCCACACAGAGCTACTCTTTAGCGGCTTTCAGTTTGATAGCATTTTTGGATGTAGCTAAATGCCAGATACCCTGACAAACATATATTCTACCAGCTGGATCTCCATCTGCTCCACTAAACATTTTCACACCAAATCTGTATAAAAAGCTATGTTTTCAAAGAGAGCTCCCTACAACTGAAATATTAAAATCTTAACTCCAGGAGGCCTTCCACTTGTATGGCTATCGTCATGAAATAAAACTATCTCCAAGTATCCTTGATGGTCTATTTTAAATTGAAAATATTATCTTAAATCATCCAGGAAGGGTCATGATAACTAGAACACCAAAAAATAGTTTTTAGAAATTTTACCTCAGTAAAACTATTACTACTATTTGTTGATATGTATGCTAAGAACAGTAAAACACAAAACTAATCTGATAATTAGAAAAGTTAAAAGTATCTATATTGTTTATCCTGGTATAAAGAAGATGAATGTGCCAACAGTTACAACATAGTTATAAGAATGTATCTTTCATATTGATCAAGATCTTTGTTATTAGGCCCCATATATGCACATGAACCAAGGAAATATCAAATAATAAAACAATCTTCTAGTTCAAATCAAATTAGTCAATGTAGTGCCAAGGAACAGTTTCTAATATGGTGGCTACTAGCCTTTCTCACTTGGAGAAGAACCATTGAAAAACGAATCACGTGTCATCATCAGAACAAAAGAGGCTGATGACATAGTAGGAATGATAGGTACACAGACTCCAGAACTCCCAACAGTCCTGAGGCACGGGAAACCTGTACAACAGGTTTATACTATCTCCAAAGAACATTGATGAACACATTTTTAAAATGCACATAAAAATTTGAGTTCTATTTCTAGGGAGAGAACTCGCCTCACATGTACAGCATCCTGGGTTCCATCCCCAGCACTGTAAAGAAACATTATTTAGAAGAATATTGGAGCAATTCACCATATAGGTCATTATTCCAGACTATGGAGAAAAGCTGGGAAAAGAAAGAATCAATAATGATTTCAAGAAACAGACAAGGAAACATGCATACCCATTCCTGACTCTCAGACAGGAAGACCAGGAGTTCTAAACTATGTCAAGCCACCTAAGCTGTATTGTAAGCAAAGCCAACCATGGCAAAGTGACACAAAAGAAATATTTCTAGGAACAATTATGTCAAAATTTCTAAAATTGCAATATTGTCCAAAGTGGTAGAAATTAGTAGAATTCCTGACTGTATTTCTTCTGGCCCACCCTCCAGACTTAGCCCTTATCACACATGTAGCTACTTAGAGTATCCAGGGTAAAACAAATGAAGAGAAAAATAAAGAGAATCTTTAAAAAGATTCACTTATGAGCCATCACTTATCTGTATATTAAACATAGGTGTGTATTTAGTCAGTATCAGCTTATGTTAATGCAATGTTTGCAATTAATTGGCTTACTTTGTAATTTTACTCAAGTAAAATTTAATGAATACATATACATACACCCCCACCCCCCCATATATATATATGCACATACAGATATATGATTACACAAAGAAGTTTGAGTCAAAGTAGCAGAGAAAAATATGCCTAATGTAAGCATTTGCAAAGAAAACCAGTTATTATCAAATACATGATATTAAATGATTATTGTTTTCTTTGCTCACTCAAGAGAGATACAGTTCTAATGCCTATATTCACGGAGCAAGTGATACAATGACATGTCTTCCCATATTGGGACAGTGGGACCTTGGGACCACCTGCCGCCTGCCCGGGGGGAGGGGGGAGAATGGGGAGTTGTGGAGAAGAGAGAATGACCTGATGTGTTGGGAGGGGGAAAGGACCTTGAATAAGGATATACAAGATAAAAAATGTGACTTCTTCATTCATAATAATAAAATAAATAAATAAATAAATAAATAATAAATAAAATATCTCCAATGATTCAGAAATAATATATCTAGGTTTATAAACCACCTAAACTTGCCACCAAATACTAGCCACACAACAGACTATTCACATGCTTAGTTCATGCGATAGAAATCTTTCAAGAAAAATACAGCATTAGTAGACATGATAGGGTAGAAAGTTATATCTGTATCTCTCATTAGCCAAAGTGCCACAGAATCTACATTTTTCCCATAGAAATTGCCTGTACACCATGAGAATACAATAAACATCTTTCATTTTTCAAATACAATCTACATATAAATATATCACTGTTAGTAATTCAGTGAGACTTTAAGAACGTATGTAGTGCCCCTGGGGATCAGAAGAGGGAATCAGAACCCCTGGGATGATGGCTGTGAACAGCCACGTGATGCTAAGAATCCAATCTGAATTTTCTGAAATGGCTGAAAGAGCTCTTCACTGCAGAGCCATTAATATGGCCATTGTCTACAATTTGAATAAATTTTTATTGATATAAAATATATGGATATAATTTCTTACACACCTTAGATATATAATCAAACACATACCTATTATTTACTTAAAAAATTAACTAATATGGCATCAGTTATTCATATAATGACTTCCAATTTACTGAAAATTACAAGTGGAAAGCATAGAGAGCAATATTTACAATAAAAAATTATTTTCTTCATTGAATATTTAAGACTACATTCCCTTCTTCCTGCCAGGCAATTGTTGAGAGAAATAAGCAGCAATTCTGTGTAACTTTGACTACAGAGAGTGGCAAGAACCAATCTGTAGTACAGATACATTGTATGAGAGAAGAATAAAAACAAATAAATAAATAAACTAATTCCTTTCCTTCTACTTATAATAGTTTTCTTCAGTATCCTGTGAAACTGTATTGCATGGCTGTAGCTTATGAATATGGTCATATTCCATGCCTGATACTTGGTGAAGACATGTGATTCCTGCTAGTAAAAAGAAATGTCTAAGGATCTACACAGCACATCATAATGCGCTGAATAATAAAAAAAAAATGTTTCTTTCTTGCCTATTTCTTTATTACCACTGCTTTGGAGTGTGTTCAGCTCAACAAAATCATTCCAACAGTTATTAAATCAATGAGCAAGGCAGATAAAAAAATAACTGTAGCTGCTTGCACAAATTTTCTAAGAAATATAGCTGCATAATTTTTAGAGGATAATTATTATTTATTCCTCACTTTTTTCCATGTTAGTCATTCTTAAACTGTTTTCAAATTAGACAGCTGTCAATGGCTTCATCTCGCACCTAACTTTAATGTCTATTTGTAATAGCTAACCTGCTGTGTCCACAACTACATAGACCTGTTCAAGTTCACAGTCATGACTGTGATGCAAAGCTAATTACCAGCCGCATTTTATTCTCTGAGTTAGTACAGACAAAAGAAATGTGAGACATTCTGATGACCACAAGAATTTAAAGTTTGATAATCACCAGAATTCTGTTCTCCTCCTATCACAAGTTTACATTATTATCAAAATCTTCTCCTCTCAATAATAATGTTTTGCTTTGTGGCATAAAATTTTAATTCTTCTCTATTTCACTGTTTTGTCCATCTCCTTGAGCATTCTTATTTGATCTGAATTTTTTTTGTATTTGTACCTAATCTTTCTCTATGTTCCTGAGTTGTATGATTTACACTGCAAGACTATGTTATAACTCTACCTAGATTTCATACTTGCCCTGTAGACTGCTATATCAATCAGAAGGCAACAATACATTACAAGGCTTAGGATACTCCCAATGGAGTACCTAAAATCCTTTGAACCTATGTCTCTCTTAGACGTTCACATGTAAGTTACTGGTGATTTTAACTATTCAGTTTTCTGGGCCTGCCTGCAGATCCTAACCTTGAGTACCTGCCTCAGTGTGGAGTGGGATTTGAGGGTTATAACTTAAAACAAACCCTTTCGTTACCAAGTTGCTTTGAATTGTAGTGTTTAACTAAGACACCCATACAGCTGAGTGAATACAGCAATACAGTTTGTGCTATATTAAACTTTCAACTATGTAAAGTTAAATGAGTATTTTCTTTACTGTAGATCTGTTGTAAAGTACTAAATAACATATAACTAATATAAATAACCGCAGAATATTTTCCACAAGGTCTGAAGGAAAAATTAGCCAGGAATCATTTATCTTAAGTCTTCCAAACAGGAGTAATGAGCATTCTGAATATCAATCATTAGCAGTCTTTACTTCAACCATGGTTGAAAGGATTTGTTGTTATTAACTAAGCAAGAGTATAAGCAACATAAATAAAAACATGAAAATAAGTATGTTCTTTCTTTGCAACCTATCAGAGCCATAGTACATGGTCCAAAAGCCTTCTAAAAATTATACAACACAACTAATATACAAAACACTATTCTAAATATCAATACTGATAAGTTTGTTATTCAAATAATTTTAAAGTATCTATTTGTTACACACTTTTAAAACAAAATAATATCTCTTAAAAAAACATTCTATCTATGAAACAGCATGAATTAATTTATATAGGCTTTGGAACATTTGGATCTTCTCAAATAATAGTCTTCATTTCAAATATTTGGGTAATATCTAAAGTGTTCTCCCACGTATAGCACATCCTGCATATAATAAAATCATGACACAGCTGGAAAGTGAAACCTGGTAAATGGTTAAGTGTGCAGTTTTCTTCCTAGTATACAGCAGCTTAAATAACATTCAGAAAATAGAAAGATGTGTGCTTGGATTTGAAAATACTGAGCAATGATGCTAATGACTACTGTAAGCAACACAAACTGTAAAGTATGAGCAGATCCTCGGTTCTGCTACTTACAAGGAGAACTGAATGGACATAAATGTCACAATGCAATGAAGTGAGATGACTCTGGGTAAAATAGATGAATTATTTTTCATTAAGAACAGGAAGTTAAACCTTTGAAAAACAATAAAAGAGGACATAGATGTGAAGCATTTCAAGAAATCAATGGACTGTTCAGAAAAAAAAATACTACAAATACTGGAGTGTTGAATTAACAGCACAAGCCTATGACACCTTAGATATAATTTTGGCAAAAGATGTACCAATCAACTCTATAAAAAGGGTATCGCCACAATATATTAGGAAAAACAATGAGAAGAGATGGCCTAATAGAGAGTCTAGTTTACTTCCCACATGTACAATCATACTTCAGAATAAAATTATATTCTAAGATCTCCCTGACAGATATTCTTCTAAGAAATCAAAAGGATTTTCCTCAGTTGTCTTCATCCTAAAACTTTTTCAAAGTTCTGCATTTTTAAAAACACATTTTCCTAAAATACAGTTTATATGGCTAGAAGAAAAAGACATTTTGCTTTTATTACATTTTAAATATTTAGAACTTGTCTTCATGAGGTCATTGGAGCTAAAACCCTTATATCAAATAAAATAGGGGGATTTTTTAAAAAGATTTAATGGAGACAAGCTATCTTTATCCAGAATAAGTGGTACACTTATTCCATATGCATAAATAATGCTTCATTTTCTTCAAAATAAAATTACGGAGAATGAAAGAAATGATAAGAACAATGAGGAAAAAGCAGTACTTGAAGTGAAACGTGTAATGAGGCAACAGTCCCTTCTTATCCAAGACTTTCCACAGTGTAATTGTTACGGACAGAGAAAACAATTCTATACAGTATACCTTGCTAATCAATAATTATTTCTTCAAAGGTGCTGCTTTATATTATTCCGTGGCTATCATAAACCATCATGTCATTTTCTGCATCCTGAAGCCAAGACTGAATGAACAAGCTTTGATTTTTCAACTTTGCCTTGAGGCAGTTGGGACAACAGTGTGCTTTGTTTCTTCACATAATTCAAGAGAAATAATTTATCAATTTATTGTTTTAAAGAAATACCTAGTATATAACTGCTTTTCAACTACATTGTTAGAGGCCTGAGTTTAAAGGCATTTTACTGTGTGTATGTATTTAAGTATAACTCGTTCAACATAAAGAAACTGGACTACCTACCTCACTGCAAGTTAACATCAACTAACCAGAGGACAAGTACTTGACCTGGTAGGAGATGAGTAAAACTAAACCAAATAGGCCTAAATAAACAAAATGTTTTCAAATTCATGAATGAATATTGTTCACAAAATAAAATATGCATGATCATGGGAGGAAAATAGGTCTTTTTGTAATGGTGCTGGACTCTCAGGCATGCTGCAGGCTACATGCCCAGTCCATGGTTATTCTTACCTTAACTCTACAAATTACACTTCTACTATCTCACACTGTAAGGAGAACACACCATAGACAGGCAAACTGAAGAACCTGGGCTTTTCATATTTGATGTCTTTAATCAGGTATGAACTTAGTGAATGCTAGGAAATGCCATCTCTCTCTTTGTTGTGTGGCTTACACTTTTAACTATTTGCATTTTCTATATAGAGGTGCCGTTCTCACTTTAATAAAGCTTTATCCTGTGTTCTGATAAGACACATTTGGTTATTATAGCAGAAATACAGAAATAGAGTAGCTCATGTAAACATTACTATTGACTTTGTCTTCATCCTGCCATTACAGCTTAAATTTTGAAGACAAAAGCAAAATATATTTTACAAGACACTTGATTAGTGTAATTGAATTCAATATTATTTAGAATATTTTAAAATTCCAAATTAAGAAATACAAACTGTTCTGGTCATATAATTTGCGGTACACAAAATATTTATGGCAATTAAATTTAAAAATATAAATTAATTCATTTCTTGCATTTCTATTTATAAAATGCAATTTTTGTTAACAAAACAATTTAAAACCTGTACAATTAACAACAGGCAAACAATGTATATTATCAAAAGCAGCAAATTAAGATATCATTTCTGCTGTTCTGCACTGAAATCTGTATCTTTGTGGCTTCTCTATGCATTAGAACAAGGATGTTCTGAATCAAATCACAAATATCAAGGTTAAAAGTCTGATGAAAATTCATTTCCTTCCTGATAGCCATGAATACATTAGCATGTTTCACTTTTACACTTAATACAACATAGAACTAGTATAGATTGTGATGTGTACTCTTATTCAAATGCTTTCCAGTATGACTAGCATCAGATTTATCAGAATTGACTTTATGCAGGCTTAGGACAACCATGAAATACAAAGACAGGAAAAGATAAATCATCTGGGAATGGTGAGCTTGGCCAGATCATGCCCTACCTGTGTATTTTCCCTAGGCACTTCATCCCTGGCAATTTGCTTACCTTCTACCTGCATTCTGAACAGCATATTCCCTAAACAAACAAACAAACAAACAAACAAAAACCCAAAAAACAAAAAACTGATGCAGGTTTGACTACTAGTGAGTCATTAAAGTGTTAACACTACAAGAACTGACTTCTCCTTGAAACTTTTTATGTAATTCCAGGCTTAATTTCTCTGCCTTCAAGAACATATGGGGATACTCAAGAAATACTGTAAAAAACCTCCTCCTTCTGGTTTTACTATTAAAGAAGCATGAGTTTTCAGCTAATGTGTGGCACAGTCACCCACACATGTGATGTATTATCTGTCTACAGTTGTAACATAAGCTTTTTGCCCTGATCAATCCTGAGACATGAATTCTATTTAAAATTTAACAGTTTCTTTGGTATTTACATTATAATTCCAGAGGATTTATTGAAGCTTGGGGCATCATGGAGGACATAAAGAACTCTATTTTAAAAATAAAGAGAAAAGCCAATGAAATACATATATTTTTCAAAAGCATTTGTGATGTGCAAGAAATACTACCAGATTAGTTATGGAATAGTAAGAAAAAAAGGGAACAAAAGAGAAAGGAGTATTGAACCTGAAGTGGACCAAGTTACATAGAAATCGGTAATACAAACATCACTCAGAGCTGGAAATTTCTATTAAAAAGAAATAAAGGCCTTGCTAAGCTTAGAAACTATTATATTTTCTATTTTTTATAAGACTATTTCTTATCAAGACATGAGGAACTATAGATTAACATGTATTTATATTTTGTGAAATTTATAAGCAACCTATGTTTTATATTCAGCAATGAAAATGAGATTATTTACAGTCAAATCTCAGATAGTAAAATTCCATTACTTCTCATTAATAGTATAAAAATATGGCTTATTGGAGCTGTACATAGTATATAAAAGATATAAAATGTACATTTTTAACTATAATACTATAAAGAGATGTAGATACTATCCAACAAAAACTGCATAATTTTTATTGCCATATTTACGTTTTTAAAACTCATATAAGGTCATGCAGGATAATGTTTGTCCCACAAGCATGAGGACCTGAGCCAATTCTCAGAATACACTTAAAAAGTTCAGGTATAGTAGCATAATCTTGCATTCCAGGACTAATAAGACAGAGACAGATGGATCCTGGAGGCTCACTGTCCAGTCAAGCTAGCCTACTGGGTAAGCTCCAGGAAAAAAAAAAAGAGGTCTTGTCCTGAAAACAAACCGAATGTCTCCTGTGGAGTGACAAGTAAGTGTTGACCTCTGGCTTCTAAATGGATGGACACAGATGTGCACGCGCATGCACACTCACACAGACACACACAAAAATATTTTTTTTTAAAAAAATCTAAAGTCGGGGCTGGAGAGATGGCTCAGCAGTTAAGAGCACTGACTGCTCTTCCAAAGGACCAGGGTTCGATTCCCAGCACCCACATGGCAGCTCACAACTGTCTATAATTCCACTTCCCAGTTCCAGGCAAACACCAAGGCAAATAAAAAAAATCTAAAGTTATCTCATCCAAAAAGAAAACCAGTTCAAGTGTTGAACAAATCCTTCAATTCTGTCACCTATAAAGCTTTAAGTTATAAGAAGAAATAGTGCACAGTTGTCACACACTTGACTGTCAAGGATAACCAGAAAAATATTCTTCACATTTTTTTGTGATGAGGTTAGCATCAGTAAATTGAGCATATTCAGAGCATTTAAGAACATTTTGGATTCTACTCATAAGCCATATGTTTTAGTGGCCTGCACATCAGGTGCCATCCCATTGAAAGCCCTTGTGGAAGCTAAGTGTGCAGCTCTCAGAAAACCCAGTCGCCTCATAAGAACAGAGCAGAAAAGCTTCACGCCAGCAAGTCCCCAGGATACTCAAATTCACAAACACAACTTATGGTTTTGAGTGATATACTTCTTCCAATTTAACATTTTCAGCATATACTTGAAGAATGTTCAAAGCAATAAAAAGCAGCATAACAAAGATAGAAGAAAGAGACTTAAATCAGCTAGCCTGTTCTTTGGTTTGTCATTTATAGAAGAATATTGGAAGTAAATAGAAAAAAAAAAAAACCCATACGAGTGAAGTATAATTTAAAGGAACCCATGTTAACATTTACTGTATTTGGATGGAGTACAATCATTATAGTTAAAAATCTTCAAAGAAATGCCTTTAAAACAGGAGAGTATAATGATACCGTTTTCAAATGCACAATTCAAAGACTCACTTTCTCCCATGAGAGATATGGAATACTAGAGGATGACATTCACAGATAACGTTGCTTAAAAATGTCAGAGATTACCAGTGGTCAAAAGCAAGGTTCTAAGGATGCCACACTATTTTCTGAAGGTCAGAAGCATAAGGTCATTCAGTAAGTGAATGCATTTACACACTGACATAACAAAACAGTAACAGGAGAACATTTTTATTCTTTGGAATATAGATTAGAAATGAGACATTTTTCCATCAATTTTTGACCAATTTTATTAAGAAAAATGGTGGCTTTTCCAAATATAAAAAGCAGTTTGGCTATTCTATTGCATTGCATTTTTTTTTATAAGTTGGAATGTAGGAAATGGGTTTCAGAAACTCTCAAACAGCTAATTTTTTAAAAGTTTTCAGGTTTATATAAATATGTTCAAGAGGTGAGAGATTTCTCTCATAAGAATCTGGTAAAAAGAAACTATTCCTTTTTGTATCAAATAATAAGAGTATCACAGTCTGGCTTGCTGTTATTCTTAGCACTGATCTAAAAACCACACTTCCTAGTTGGAGAAGTAAAGATCACCGGAGGCAGGTGGGCATAAAGGGGCGGGGCACAAACCAATAAATTCTGGCCAGCAAAAGGGCTCAGTAAGTACTGGAACCCATGTCTGGTAGTTCAAGTCCAATCTCTGGGACTCACACAGAGTAGGAGGAGAGAAGAGACTCAATGTATATAAAACAACAACAATAATAAAAGTAATAAATTTTAAAAATGATCTAAATAAAAGAAGTATTTGCCCAGTATCGCTGGCACCATATTCACCGTGCACAGACTTTTGCCATTCTAGAATATCAGCTGTGTCATAAATAAGCCTTTCCCTCTGCACTTAACTGCTCTCCAGGAAAGCACAGCACGGATGAGAAGAGGGAATGACAGAGAGAATGTGGGGCAGCACAAAGACAAAGTGAAGCAGAGCTTGACTGAATGAGAGGAACTGGCCAAGAAACAATAAAGCAGAGGATGAGCAGACCAAGGATGTGATTCAGTGGGAAAATTCTATCAGTAAGACAAGCCAGGGGAGTAACCAAGAAGACAGAGAAAGCAATTTCCATGTAAAGGAGGGTCTCAACACATTGCCTTTATTGTGCCCTGCAAAGACTAAAAGCACATGGGTAGTTCCTTCTAAACCTTCCTCTTTCTTACTACTCTGCACACATTAGCTTTGTAAATTTTAATCAACACTTTGACAAGTGTAAGAAAGTTGCATATAGGTAAAGTCAAGCACTCATTTTGGTCAACAGAGTTAATGTAAGTAGAAACTAAATGAATATATTAAATGAAAGAGGAATGTTTAGGTACCTTGTAAATAGAACTAGGAGAGTGAATATTCTGCTTATGAGAATCGGAATGAAATTATCAAATTCCAATTCTCTCTCCAGACTAGCATTCTAGCAAACAATATGTCTCTTAGTCTGGCCATGAGTGGGATTTCAATTCAAATATATATGTTTACAAATACATAATATATCTCAAAGATGTTAACTGTCTGAGCATTCAATAGAAATAAAAACAAAGCCAAATAAGTTTGAACTATCTTACTGTTGAAAGAAGAAAGATAAAGAATATTTATTTTCAAATCTAAACAAGACCAGATGATTGACCTTCAGAAGTTTTTTTATTGGCATTCCTGCAAAATCATTATCATTAAATGTCATCTTTCAATGTACATTACAAATTGTGGAGAAAGGTAGAAAAGTTCCTCTTCTCTGTTGGCAAATTATACATAGTATGATATGGCATACACTAAAAATTTCTAGAGGAAAAAGTTAATCAACTTTATCTTAAATTACAAATT